>JZSA01006134.1:0-37098 GCA_000956155.1 Cotesia vestalis
TTATTATTATTATTATTATTATTTAACAGAAATTAGCTACTCTGAAGAAACTCCAAAAGTCATCTTAAACTGTCTCGGGTAAAACAAATGGTTATTTGATTACGTCAACCCGGTAGAGTACTTTTGTACCAATAAAGCTCAAGGTGTCTTGCTATATAGTATATATACTTACTCCGTACGATCTTTTACGTACTTGAATTTTATACTAGTCGCTCCAAGTAAAACAAATACTACTTCTACTTCTGGATCTAATATTTTTATTATGATACTTGAATCTCTAGTGTATCATCGACACTGAAGACCCTTGTTGCTGTGCCTGAAATACAGGGTAAGAGTAAATTTCCTTTCAATAACATCTATTACGACTTTATCAGACATATATATTAAACATTTTTTATTATTATTACTCACCGAGTCAAGTTATAAATAATTACTGGTTGCGTAATTAGACAATTCTCTTCTCAGTTTTTAATTACCACTATAGTATTGATTTTTTTTTATTTTTTTCGTCATGACTGTAATTGCTAAATATGATTAATAGCGACTGGAATGCTAAAAAAAAAATACCAAGAGTTATTTTACAGACAAATAGCAGCAAGTAATAGTGCCTAAGCCAATTAAAAGATTACGTGGGCAAGAGTACTGGCAAAAAATTAAACCTGAAATGCACCTTCTCAATCGCAATTTAATTATCCCGTCAATTAATGTCATTGAAAGTTTTTTTTTCTTTTTTATCATGCCTGGATACGTTTTACAGCCAATAGAAAATTTTGTGTGGATAAAAAAAGACAATGTCGAATTGTAGAATAGAGATAAAGAAAGACTAAAATAAAAATATTTCAAGTAAAGATTTAGCATTATTAGCAGTAACAATAACAAGTAAAATGTATGATAACTGATAACAATTGATGCTTATGAGGTGGAGTGTGTCACAAAGGGAGAACAATGAGTAGTGCTCAATTGTATACTTGTTCTTGTTAAAGTATGCAAGTGGGTTCATTGTTAATTTACTGTTTAGTTTACTACGATAAAAGGGTCATTGCTCACTTATTGACTCGATTCTATTGTTGTTACATACTATTATAACAAAATAATCCTCAATATTAAATCATAATAATTAAATTCGGTTAATAGAATAATAAAGGAACATTATTGATTCTTGGCTAAAAATATACACCATCATTTTAAATTCAACAAATACCTTTTGCTTCGACGACCAGACCGCTGATTTTTTATTATAAATACTCTCTTCAGGATATACTTTTCTGTATATAATATTATACCAACATTTATATATTGATAGATTGAAAAGCTTTTACATTAGCCTATTTAATGCATTCATAAATATTTTTTTTTTTCAAACGATTTAATCAATATTTAAATATATGAAAAAAAAAAAAAAAAAAAAAAAAAAAGCTGATGAATTTATGGAGGTAGAAAAATTTATATCAAACAAACAGGGGAATATATTCAGTCACCTTTAGCTTCTGACTTGCTGATAACTGATAAACTGATAAGGTAACCTTGTGTGACCCACAACGGCAAGGATTGCGTCCTAGAAATCCACAGACGCGGTCATGCGTTAATTTTATTCAGACGGATGCATGCAATATTATGTTATACATTACCGCATAGGTCCGTAGTTTGCACACATCTGAGACTGTTTGCGCATCATAGTTCCTGATTGTCAGCAAATACTCTATCGTGCTCTATCTCAAAAACCCTTATTCTATTCTCAAACGTATTCATTAACTACACACTGGTATATATTGTTACTAATATAATATACATATGTTTTAGTTACTCTCATTACACTAATAAAATACTATTCAGTGACATATGTTATACATTACATAAACCTGTTGCTGGTTTGTGACCAAAAAAAAAACAAATAATAATATATTGGTGTATGAAAAGTAAAATTATTCCTTTGTTTCAAAGAAATTTAAAGAGTAATCTCAGAGGATTTTTCCTTCAAAGTTGAAATATGCAACAGACATTTTTCAAGTAGTTCTTACAAAAGAACACATTTATTCAGCACTATACCCTTTTTTATAAATTTTCCTCACACATATATTCTTTATATTTTCACTTTACCACTCACTCAGAAGCTCAGATAGTCTTAACAAGTAAATTGAAAAAAATTTAATCCAATTCGTTGCAGAAAATAACTAAAAATTTCTTTTATGTTTTTTAATTTTATTTACAGTATTCATACAGACTAATTAGGTATTGTGTTATTGCATAACTACCCTCTTTTGTCCATTAAATTAATTATGTAACGATAACGACCGTTAATTAATATTCAAAGTTAAAAAAAAATTATTTATTGAATTAATTGGGAGATGACAACTTGATATAATAATTGTTGGATGTATTAGAATCAAATATACGGAAGTATATTAATAGATTTTATAACGAGATTTGAGTTATTAATTCCATGACAATATAAATTTTTTAACGAGGTCTAATTAGCGTTGAGATTGTGCTTTTGAATAATTACCCAACTTTTAATAATAATTTAGATTCTTTGAGGAGAGAATTAATTTAAAAGAATGTTGCACTGCGCCTGGAGGAAAAAAAAAAAAAATAATAGTTTTACAAAAAAATGAAAAAGTTTACTTGGGTGACAACGCAATTGAGAGTGAGAATCTGAAGCTCAAGTGATAGAGACTCAGTCAAGATGTTTTTTTATTCTCTTATTCTCTCATCGTTTTTTATCGTTTCTTCTCGATCTATATAATATATAACCTAGTCGGGATTTGTAAAAAGTAGACAAATAATAAAACTTAAAAAGACCCTTATCGGGTATATTTTTTTCTATTCTTGGTCCTTACTCCATTTGTACTTTCTCTTCATGAAAGTTGTTACTTTAAATCACTTCGATCGGGCTCTATGTGATAGTTTTTCAGTAATTTATTTCTATCCCGAGTTAACTAACAGCAAAACTTAAATTCATCTATTCTTAAAACCTCGAAAAAAAGTTTTAAATGAAAAATAACAGAATAATTATTGGAAAAAATAAAAACGATTTAAGTTTTGGTAACTTGTGGGTTAGTTCAAGTTGTACAGCACGTGTTGTAATTTGTAAAAGTATTTAACATTTGGATAGTAGTTTAGATGCACCGAGTGAGCCAAGCTTAAGAAGCTTTTATCGTAATCTCGAGTCTGTGTCCGTTGAGATCTGGATCTAGTCTATAAAGTAGAGGAGACAAATAATAGTCAGACGAGGAGACAAAATTCAAGGATTGTTTTATGGATCAAGTGAACGATGACTCGGTAGCAATTCAACGTAAATGGTGGCTTCAAGAAGCTGTACTGTCATAAACCGTAAAAAGTTACCGGATCGAACGAGATTAAAGAGGTCAAAAAATATAAAAATAGAGAAATAGAGAAATATAAATTCAAAGTGAGATAAATAAGGAAAAAAAAAAAAAATACCAAAAAAGACAGACGTGGCTTAAAAGACAAAGACTCGTGAGATAGATATAGAAATAAGAGAAAAGAGGAGAGAGAAGAGAGAAGGGTCGATACCCTCGTTCGTAGAGCGCTCGCGCCACTTTCGATGTTCGTTAAGCTTTACCTCCCTCGCTGGTACTTTTGCTGGTGCTGCTGCTGCTACTGCTACTGCTACTGCTACTGCTACTGCTACTGGTTTATCCTCCCACTCTGGGTCTCGCTGTGCATTCATACATACGTATCTACGTGTGTTGAAAATTACTGGGCCTGAATGCCAGCTAAATAGACTGAAAAATTCAACTCAAATAGACAATGGATCTCTAATATACCTGACCGAATTTTTTATTTTTCCTCTAATTTTATCTTTATTTTATATCCATTTTTTATCCCGGTAAATTAATGACACGGAGAATTAAATTTAATTATAGATTATTTTAATTTTCTTTTGTGAGAATTAAAAACCAGTAATTTTTATTTAAATATATTTATATTTTTTTATCGATAATTATCTTTTAAGTAATTTGTTAAATTAATTTTTATTGTTATTGATACAACCAAGTGATTGAACAATTTACTAGGGCAATCATAATTTTATTTTATATTCTTCATTGTGTGTTAAAATTTTAACTAATTTAAACATTTATTCACTTTTATCATCATTAACGCTTAATGGATGGATACATTGAATTGAGTTTAGTTTAAATTAATTAATTGACTGAACAGTAATCACTTGATCAGAGATAAGATATAAAAAGATTGACGTATATGAATCAATACGACAAAATAAATGATATCAAATAATTCACACAATATGACTACTCACTTGATTAAAATATTTTCAATTGTTTCGTCCATTTAATAATAGTAAAAAGTTGCAAAAAGACATAATTGGGAATAATTATTAAGGGGATATATGAATGAGCTAGTCAAGACTTTTGTCATGTTACGGATAACAAAATAGAGTGACAACAGCCAGGATAAATGTAAAAGATAAAATATAAAAAATATATTTAAAGGATGTAGTGTGTAGTAGCGGCAGAGCGGTAAACTAGATGGTGGCGTCACGTTCGTAATTTCCGTTTGAAAAGGATATAAAGAAACGAATAGGACACCAAGTTGTCGGACAAAAAGACATTAATAATTCTCGCCACGATCACGTCTCGACGATTTTACGAGACTATTTTTATCCTTTTCTAACCTTTTTTCATTTATTTTTACAACCCTCTTTTTCCTTTCCCCCCTCTTCTCTTTTCTTTTTCTCTTCTCGGTAAACTTTATGTCTAAATATATAAAATGCATAGTAAACTAAGAGGTTTACGAGCATCAAACTTGTCCAATGTGCGTTTGTAGTCAAATCGTAACGGATATCCGACAAACTTTTACAACTCTCTATTAAAACATTGTAACCCATTTTATGCGACCAACGTACTTTATTTATTATTATTATTATTATCATTTACCTCAAGAGTAGATGAGACGAGGGAAAATATTTGCTTGATACATAAACATAAATTTTGTGGAATTAAAATTGCATATATATTCCCGACTCCAATATCTTTCCTCGGATCATCTTTTAGATTAAACCGTGTTGTATATTATCACAGACTATTATTATTATTATTATAAAAGGACCGTTCTATAAATGTACATTGCAAGAGTATTTATATAAACCCGTTTGTTCGATATATATATATATATACATATATGTATATCGTATAGTAATCGATTAACGTGTTGGCTGGGTTAAATATTTAATCAGATATATCATCAGGTGAAATGATCGGTATCTATAAATTTTATTCTGCTAGGACTATTAACAATAATAATAGTAATAATTTAAAATGGGATCTTCAAGTAGTCGAGGCCAATTTAAAGTCGGACTGTCCGTGAAGGCTGCTTGCTACACTCACTCACTCACATACTCACCAGTTTCATATATTATCGCGTGAGAATTTTATTTAGCTTCAATGTCATGATACCTGATTATATTTTACAAACAAGCTAATTATTTTACTTTGTTTTTTTTTTTTTTTTTTTCCTTAAATAAATATCACACATTTGTACGTAATGTTATACAGTGCTCAGCAATTAAAACTAAATGAATTAATTAATTAAATGAATGAAGGTCCTTTAAAGTAATAAAATTTTTTTGTTATTGTATAAGGTTATAAAATTATTGTGGTATAGTAACAGAATTGAATTATAAACACCCTTGTTTGACTTGACATATTGTCGAGCGATGACAGGCTTCAGGTTATAGTTTCCTGTCTCTGGATGATTAATAACTAACGACCAAGTCAGTATTGACTCATCCAGAAGCAGAAAGGGGCTTTGCTCTATCTATTTACAATTATCCATATTCACTGGGTCATCAACGCTATGCTCAGGTGGACACAATTGGTGCGTTGCTGTCGGCGATTCACCATCAACACTGATATAAGGCTTGTCATGTACAGCATAAGCTTTTCCAATTGATAATCACAATAATCCCTTGATTAGATATATTTACACAGCACAATGAGGGTTTCATCAGTACAAAAAAATAATAAAAAAATTTAATAAATTAAATAAAATTAGTTGATTGATAATTTAATAGGGTAGAAAAATAGAGTAGAGATGCGTGAAATGCTTCAAGAGGAAATTACGTGTCTACTTGCACTTGGACTTGCGACTGGAAGCTACGGACACTTGTTGCCACTCGAGTTTGTCGTGCGTGATCGTGGTTATGACTATCATAATAAATAATAATTATAATAAAATTTTAATCCATCGGATATTTTTCTTCATTTAATTATAAATTTACCGTGAGAACTAAAGTTTGAGTATTACCAATTATTTTCAACTTTTTTCATCTTAAATTCCTCGAGTTTATCTCTAGTTGTAAATATTTTCGTAATTATTAATAAAAGTTTAGCTGAAGAATTTTAAAAAGGAAAAAATAAGAGTCTGTAGCAATTAAGATTAATCTCAACAGTATAAAAACTTTATTATTTGTTTTTTTTTTTCAAACTTACTATTTTCTTAATTCGTAGTTATAACTTTATCCGGGGAAGAGAGTGTGATACCTCGTTAAAAAGTTTATTCCCTATTGACTGCACAAAAGTTATTCTCGATACCGCGGAAAAAATAAATTTCATAATATTTATTAATAATTAAGACTAATCGCTGCAGTAGAAGCAATAGCTGATTTTTTATTTTAATAAAATAAATTTATCAAGTTAAATTTTTTTTTTTATTTCAATTGGATTAGAAATGACAAAAAAAGTAACATGCAAAATGAAAGACATGTAGAAAAAGTGTGTAAAGTAACCAAGTCACGTTGATGTGGTGTGTGATCCCCTTATCGATATTCGTATGACAACTCGGACAATAAATTTGACCCACATTTACCATTTACAAAAAACTCACTCTTTCAGTGTTATTATTTATTTAAAATATAAATATTTATTTGATATGAATTATATTAATAATATTTTAGTTATAATAGTAATATACTTTACTAGAAATTAATCAATAATTATTATTATTATCATAATAAAATTATAAAAAGTTGAATTTTTTAATAAATTGTTATCCCTATTTGCTATTGGTTATGTATAAGCTCAAGTAATAATAAAATAAAATAAATTGGTAAAGATAGAGGAGGTCAGTTTTTATTTTATTATTTAACTATTTTATTAGTATGTTATGTAAGTTTGATAAAATACGTCCTTGCCTCAATTTTAAAGCTCGAAGCTTGTGAAATGTCTAGACCGAGTGTAAAAACACCAGCGGAGAATTTATAGAAAAGTTATGAAAGCTTAAACTTTAGATGATACTCTGTAGCATTATATGCACACTTATACACAAACTTTTAAGGTACGGTTTAAACTTTCAAACAGAGAACCGAAACCATTTTATCGACAAATATATTATTAGCATTATTATTATTATTCCTTCTTTTCTTTTGCACTGGTAGTATTACACAAGCGCGGGTTATTGCAGATTTTATTATCTTGGAAAGGAAGAACTCGAGTGGTTGTCAATCATAAAATTTCCGTTTTCTTTGTTCCCATATTAGTTTAATGTTTTTTTTTTTTCCATATCTGGAGTTTAAATTTTCTTTCAGGCGGGTACAGAAAAATATAAATCCCCATTGGCTGTACCACCCATCACCATTTATATTTATAATATGTTTATGTTTATTTTAACGATGCAATAAATAATCCTGCGTACCCAAAGAAACAAAGAAAAAAAAAGTGAATAAATAACTGAATAATATCATACATGGCTACAGTATATGACTTTTCTCTTACACTTTTTACGATCTCTAGGTAGCGCCGTAAATTCAACCCATCTTCCATCTGCTTTTTACGTAATACACATACCATTCTCTGATTAATGCCCTAATAATTGAACCTTTTAATGGGTAATAAAACTTTTGATTTATCCCTATTTATTAATAATAAAATATTAATTTCATTTAATAAATGTCCTCAAAGTTAACTATTTTAATGCTATTCAAACAATATACCTGAAATATACACTTATCAACAAGTCTTTGGTTGTTAATAAGTACACAACATTTGCTCTTCGAGAAGAAAATAAATTTATAGATTTTCCTCTGGTAGTACGACTATAATTAATTATAGTGTACTTAAAGTAATTAAAAAAACTTTCGGGAGAATATTTACATAAAAAGATAAAATATAAATTAGTAAATTAACAAGTTAATATATGCAAACAAATAGTTGTTCGGCATCTTGCATGGTGTGATTAAAGTTTTGAATTTAGTATCCAAATGAATGTAAACTCGAACATGTTTGAGCCGTACCTCAAGGCCCTCGGTTATTTTATTACTATGAATTGTTGTAAGGATTGAGAACAAATGAGTCTGTTGGTTCTGTTAATCACCAACAAAGTGAATTTAGTCGACGTTTAATTGTATATAAACTAGCTGGTGACTACTAAAATAATGTTGATGTTGTTACAATAAATATATCAAATGATTTATCACACATTGCAACAATAAAACAAGACTAAGAATTTATTAAAACAATAATAATGGTGAGGTGAGCACACCCTGTAGTTGAGATACTACGTCAGATTATTATTCACCCTGACCCAACCTTTATACTATATAATAGTACTGTATAGTTACGTAAATAGGATGGATAAAGGATAAGAGATAGAATATAAGGTATTGAATAGAAACGATAGATGATAGCTTCTAGCTTCACAGTATTATTCATCATCCTTTCTACCGGTAGTAGCAGTAGCAGTAGCAGGTTCTATAGGTACTCTATGTATAGTAGGCGCTAAATCCACAGGAGCAGTATAGTCACGGAACGATCCGGGAATCCCATTACCATATTTGTGTTTAGCTTCAATTTACTATTTCTTTCTTCCGAGCTTAGATCTCTGTAGAGACAACAAATGCACAAGAATAATCTTTTTTTTTTTTTTTTTTATTCTTCCTGCAATTTACATTATTTCCATTCATTCCCTCGTCACAATTTATTCAATTATTCTTTCATATATATTGAAAAATATTTTTTTCCAAAAAGCCCTTTCAATTTAATCTATTCTTTAATTCCATAAAAATAAATTCGATTGTTTACAAACACAGCGTAACATTTACTATGAATTTTTGAGGGTGTATTGATATGCAGATACCTTCCGAAAACATGCTAAAAAAGTTAATAACAGTCACGTTAGATTCCGTGACGACAAACCTTAAGAATTTTCTTTTCTTCACCTTAATGCAACGACATGTATGTAGTATTATTAAAATAACAGTAAACATTTACATTGGTATATTTAGTAGAGATTTTGAAAAATAATAATATAATATTAGTGAGAGCGATCGTATTTAAATCTGAATCTAGATTTAGAGTATAATTTAGGATTTAATAAATTTAAAATTATAAGAGTAAAAGTTATAAATTATTGCGTGATGACTAAAAATAAGGGAAAAGATTACTCTCAATCAGGTCATTCGTTATCGGGTTCAGTGTAATCGTCTACTATTAACTCACCTAAATAGTAATTATTAAACGCAGCATTAATTTTTATCGTTATCATGCAAGAGCAATCAATACGATCAAAGTTTAAATGTGGTAATAGTAAACGTACCTTCCGGATTTAAATTTATTTTTATAAAATTGAAAGTTATATATAAAATAAAAAAATATATAATATTACAAATATGTAATATAATAGAAAGGGTAAAGAAGCAGCCAAGTATTGGTATCACGTTGCTCTTGACGTCAGCAAAGATTCTCGAGCGAGTAACAATAAGTCTTCTTGTACATTATCCGACAGAGAGACATTTAGACGGTAGAGAGAATCCAACACATTACATACCATTCGTTCCTTCATCTTAATTTTCTCCATCTATGTAATGTCATGCTAGATAATTGTCGTAGTAAATCTACTTATTACTTTTGAAAGTTATACTCATCAGTAATATTACTCACTCACAGTTGAGAATCGACATATGAAACTTGACACCTGATACTTTACACCGTTGACTCATCAAATATTTAGATTTGGATTTTATTTCCCAGCGATCACAGAGCGATATTTATATATCTATCTCTCTTTTGGCAAGAAACTTTTTGAATTAGCAAGGTAACGATAATAATTTAGATGCGTTCAGTTGGCACAAGTTTCCTCTAGGGTTGACTTTGACAGTCCTCTTCGGTGGTTGGTATTATGCCAAATGCAGGCTTTGTTAGGGATAAGCACCAATAACTTTTCACCGAGCTTTCATATTTTTCATTCGCTCTGTCTCTCTGTCTTGTTGTTTATTTATGTCTCTGATTATCTAATTACTTGACTGTAAAAACAAAATTTGTTTAAAGCAAAGTATCAACAACGTAACTGTCAAATTAATCCTCCCTTAAATCAAACGGCTCTGAAACTAAAATACATTGCAGCGACGTGCATCGCATATATATTTGTAAAAACTGTATAAATTCTTAAAAGTGACGGTAAAATTTGTTTGACCTAGAATTTTAAAAATATTAACTTAAACTTATAAAATATTCAAACCTCGTTTTACACTATTTTATATTTCAATCTTATTTCATAAATTTATAAATTTATATTCACAATTCTTTTATCCTAAATTATGTCTATAATTTTAATTTCAGTTATTTTATTTTTTCTATCAAAAATTTAAACGGATATGATTTATTGACGTGACATAGGAATAATATCTCCGATTTAATAAAAATATTTCTCAGTTATTTATTTTTAACGACAAGATCTGCTGCCAATTTGTCAAGGATCTTGCGATTTAAATAAATAAATAAATAAATAAATAATCGTATATTTTGTGATTTAACGAATTGACAGAGCGCCGGTTGATCTGGATTTATGACCAGTATAACCATATAAACCAGAGCAGGCATCTTAAATTGTAGCAAGTTGGGCGTTGAATAAAACAATGACCCGAGGATCGTCCAAACAATCGACCGTAAACTTTCTGTAGTAAATATATATATATATATATATATATTTTATTTTTTTCTGGTAAATTCTGCAAGTGAATGACGAACGAAAGGTCTATAAATAACCAGTAGCAGTGTTTACCAGTACACCATCTGTTTTTATATATATTTATTTTTTTTTTATTTGATCGGACAATAATTTTAACGCTTACTCACTTGTCTGCCGCAATCGTATACGCTCAAGTCGTTTCGATTTATCGGTATATCGAGTTACTCCTGGTGAGAATAATCAGTAACAGTCGAGGGGTATAAACAAAAATAACAAAGCAAGTAAATAAAATTGTACCGTCGACAGCAAGGATTCACGATCTGATGCTGCTGCTGCAGCACCCGTTCAACAATTCTTTACCAATATATTTTCTCTTTATTTATTAATTTTACCTTTTTTACCGATATTTATTGAAAACTAACCGAGCAAAAATATAAATAACAACCGTTGCTGTTGTCAATACTCTACTTTACAGTGAGACAATTAAATTAAATAATTAATGGTTATGGAAAAAATAAAAAAGTCGGCAATTTTTTGCCTCTACTATTTTTAATGATTTATTGCTTTAATTACTATCGAGTCAATTATTAGTAAAATTAACATGAACATAATAGTGTAAATTATCAAGCAACACAGTGGATGACTGTACAGACAGACTGTTTATCACAAGAGACAATAGCTTAGAAATATACCGAGTAGTATTGGGAACTCTCTGCGATATTTATTACCGTAACATTAGACAAATGGATAAATTACATTAGGTAGTACCCACTTGTGTAAATACATCCACTAAATGCCAAATAAATCATTTAGTTAGGTTACTCTTTCACTGTGAAGAAAATAAATTTTATATTATATAAATATATAGTTTATTATTTACTCAAGTAGATAAAACTAGTATTAGTCAGACGTCGAGTAGGATTATTTAAATTATTACTGTCAATGAGGATATTTAACAATGATATAGAGGTTTATAGCGCCATTAAGCAATAATAACAATAATTTGTCAAGCGTATGTGTCCGCGCCCACCTGTCATTCGTTTGAACAGCCCGCGAGATTTAATCGTGAAAGGTACGTGTGGTATTAATTACGATAATGCAAAAGGTGCAGTCGGTTGTGGGAGTTGAGCGTGATAGCGCCGGATATCGATCCAAATTACACCACCACTATACATTCATCACCAATTCATGGATTCATGGATTCATATTCATAGGGTTCCTTTTTTTTTTTTTTTTTTTTTTTAAAAACTAACCCATTCATAATTTTAAAAACCAGTCACGAGCCAACAATAAATTCAATAATAATAATAATAATAAATAAATAGTTTAAAATTATAAGACTGGAGAATTAATTAACAGGTTTAGTGTCGCTTGATAAATTTATTGCCCTAGTGGTAGACAGCCCGTGATAATTGCTCGTAATTTAATGTTCCGGATCCGATATTTCCGAAGCACTATTTCCAGTAATGGCTTCCCTATGTACCGAGTAAGATTGCTGGTTTAGTACGGACAGACCGGTATTATTGATTTTTCAACAATTAGCCCGCACGCTTTTTTAAAAAAATTCTTTTTATTTAAACACCAATGAAGAATTAACGGGTGTAAAAATAAAACTTTTAAGTGTCAACTAAGCAACTAGATATCTTTATCTTTATCGTAAATCCTTCAGGTTAATCTGGTGGTGGGTCACCACTACTGCTGAAAAGAATTTCTTAAATAAAATATCTATAAAAGGTTTTGTATAGCTAGTAGTGAGTACTTCCAGGTACCCCGTCGTGTCGATATCGTACAAAAAGTAAACGTTTATGTCAAGTTAATCTCCTCAGGTGGTCTTGCTTTTTGGCACGGCAACCTCGAGCATATCCAACTAAAGTACAAGTAACCTCTTATCCCTATATAATATCAAGGACTTTAATAATTAAACATATGACATTGGTTTTTCTTTTTTAAAATAATTATTAAAGGCGAAGAAGGTGATGGCCCGTACCGCGCGCTCGCGACGAAAGATGGCAAACACAACAGATACTGGGCATACAGTAACTGGAACTAGTCTTCTCTCAACGTCAAACTCAACATCTTTTATTGATGGATCGAGTACAACGTACCCGACAGCCCCGTACTCCAGTGAAAGCTACAGCAGCTTCAACTACACCAGTTTGGCGAACAGTTTCGGTGTAGGAGGCGTTGGAGGTGTAGGAGGGTACGCTCTCGATGATCTTAACTATACAGAGCTTTGGATTGACGTTTGGAATAATACCGAAGCCACTAATGTCACCCAGAGACTCAATTCAACGGTACTACCCCCTCTCGGAGGTTACTGCGACGAGTGGGAATCTGCACAACACAAGCTCTTTCAGGTATATATACATATATCTATCGTAAACCCAATTATCCAAATCTCTGCTCAAACCCATCTTAGTTTATATCTTTGGGCAATGTAAATGCCGTTGTCGTCTTTATCGTCCAGCACACACAACATCACCAGCTCCTTGTTGTCATCTTGTAGTCCTCATGTCCTTCTAATTGGAAATGTACATAACCAGCATGCAAATTCAGCTCTAAGTTGTCCACCGCACTACTGCACCCTACTGCTGCTGCTGCTGCTGCTGGTCATTTCCACTGTAGTGGTAACACACCCAATAAACTTTACTTTCTGGTCAACCGCTTTATTCGCTTTATTTCCTAATTCATTAACCTCATTCAAATCAAATTATAAATTTAAAACTAAATTAAAATAATTAAAAATGGATTTAGGCTGCTAATTTATTTTTCGCTGCGGCATTTATCGTCCCACGGTCATTCAAAGCATCTGTATTCGCACTGCGTACATTTCTGACGGCTGGATTCATGTTGGCGGCACTCTGGGCGGGAATGACAATTTGTGCTTTGGACGCGATGCTCTGGTCACTGGCTCTGGGATTATTAAACGGCGTTCACTCTTTGATACTTGCCTGTCGGTTCTTACCACCGGCGTTGAGCCCGGAACTCGCTGAGCTCTACCTCAAGCTCTTCAAGCCCTATCGCGTCAGTAAAAAACACTTTCAAGAGCTCGCCAAGGAGGCAAGAATACTCAAGCTTGATCCAGGTCAAACTTATGCGACTGAGGGCATCTCGCCGGCTGACGAAAGGCTGTCTATTCTTCTGCGTGGCAAGTGAGTCCTTGTAAAATAAAAAAACTACATTGATTTATTATTGTTAAATAATGTTTAATCATTTTACAGATTGAATGTGACGTGCGAGGGTACTCATTTGCATTACGTAAATTCTTATCAATTCGTAGACTCGCCGGAATGGGAAGCGACACATGAAAATATAAACGATGTATTCCAAGTGACGATAAGAGCCGAAGAGTCGAGCACATACATTTGTTGGACAAGACTGAAACTACTACGTGTTCTTAGGCATCGACCATTGCTTAAAATAGTCCTCAATACACTTATCGGGAAGGACATTACCTCAAAACTTTACGCGTTAAACGAACAATTGGCTGGGATAGTGACGATACCCGAAAGCACCAATAGTCCAAATCCTTATCGCGGGATGGCTCGAAGCTTGAGCGTCGATGCGGTTAATACCGAGACTGCCGGGAGAGTCAGATCCACCACATGGAAATCTCAACGGAGACATAGTAATCCACGTAATTAGATAAAATTTTTTTTTATTGTTTGTTTAAAGCTTGTTGTTTGTGTATTTACTTTTCTTCTCAAATGTCAATTCATTTTTATTATTTTTGTTGTAAAAACAGGAAGCTCTCCTCAGCGTGTATCGAATCAGTACTGGACGCCGGTTGTTGCTAATCATTTCACACCCTCGTCTCCGTTCATCTCTATGCAGCAGAACAACGTTGGTTACTCGTTAATTCCACAAAGTGTTACATTTTCACCTCCACCACCAGCACGACCACCAGTAGCGACGCATCCACCCCTACTGAGACAACGCAGCGCTGGTGGACCCGGTGGTGATTACACACTGCTACCACAAACGCCAAAACTCGAACGCAAACGATCAAAAAAAGCTACCAGAGAGGTAAATATTTGAATATTTCTTTTAATTCAAATTTAAAACAGATAGTTGTCTAGCCTGACGGCCAAAAAGAACAAATATACCTTTTTTTAAATCCTAGAGTTTTTATATACATATATATATAGATCCAACTCTAGAGTATTCTTTTGTTGGAGCTTGTTTTTTTATCTTTTACTTGCTCAGCACAATAAAAGTTTTCTACTTGGATTTAAATATATAGTAGCTAGTCTAGAGCTCTCAGCTGGTTAATATACGAGTGCATAAATTTAAAGAAAGTAAAATAAATGTTGAATAAAATAATTGTAATTCTGTTAAACAGGTAACCTTTGAGACACCTGTATGACGTTCGCTTGACGGGGAGGGTCCAGCGAGTGTGCCGCTTCTTTCGTTTTCACCGAAACGCTCCGCAACCTAGCCCCGTCAGCATCAAGACTCTAAAAGTCGTAAAACTACAAATACTATCACTGAAATATTATTATTAATAATAATAATATTTAGGCAATTTGGCCTAAGTAAAAAAATAAATGAGAAAGTGATCTTCCATATTATTATTATTATTATTATTATTATTATTATATATTAAATTAATAAGTGATTTTAAAGACAAAGTAAAAGTTTAGTTACTTATTGAAAGTATATTTTTTAGTTGCCGAGGTTTTTAGTATTTTAGTTACTACAGCAGGATAACAGAATAACGGCGCATTCGCGACATAAGGGCAGCCAAAAACGTCAAACTTTGGCAACTATCGATCGCGTATGCCATTGAGAATTTTAGGATGGAGATGAATGTTTAAGTTATGGCCAAAAAAAGCCCAACTGATAACTTATATACCAAGATCAGAAAAGTTTACGAGTTTTATAGGAATAACAAAGTATATATAAATATATTAATTCATTTTAATTATTTTTGTGTTGTTGGTATTTAGATTTTTTATTCGATTGTATTTTAGCATAACAACAATTTTTAGATTTACAATATTATTTGTTTGTTTTTAAATATATACGATATAAATTTAAAAACAAATATCCATTTTGTTTTGTTATTTTATAATACTATTAATTATTAAAATAAAATGGATATTTATAATAATACCATGTTGATCTTCTATTGATATTGATATAATAATAAATAATAATTTTTGAATAAAAAAAAATTTGTATAATATATATTTAAAGATAAAAAAATAATTGATAAAGTTGTTGTTCTGCTATTTTTATTACATTGACTGTGATTATAACGAGATATAATTGTTAAGACTTGAATGAATTAAAAAAATTTTTAAAAATGAAAAAAAAAAAAAAAAAAAAAAAAAAATATATATTTATGTTTATTTGTATTTTTTATATATTTTAATGTTTATTCTGCATTGACAATGAAAAATAATTAAAAAATAAAAACTAAAACAAAGTAAATGAAATCGCGAAGAATAAATTATTTAAAAAGTAAGACGAAAACCGATTCCGCTTTTGCCTAGATTTTGCTCAAAGTACATTAAACAAAAGTAATTAATTAAATAAAATAAAATAAAAATAATTGTACGAATCGAATCACATATCTATAGCTCTAGGATGCTCTGATTTTATTTGACGTCATTTTATATGCCTCGTAACTTAACGAAAAAATATAAATAAATAATGTTAAAGACAATGAAGTAAGTAATAATTATTATTCACGTTGTAATAGAAGAAATAATTTATTTGGATTATTTCGCCGAAAAGTATGAATAAATAATATTGAGACACACACACACACACACACACACACACACACACACACACACACACACACACACACACACACACACACACACACACACACACACACACACACACACACACACACACACACACACACACACACACACACACACACACACACACACACACACACACACACACACACACACACACACACACACACACACACACACACAATAGCCGTACTTTTATTGTCTGTTCATATGTTAAATTTACTCTCGTTAGTACATAATACTAATATAAATAAATCAAGTGCAAATTTAAATCATAAGACATCCATGAGTGCTTGATAAAATGATAAATAATGTGATATACATTTTATCGAATAAAAATAATTGACAGATTACAATCCATCTAATCTTTTTACCACCAAAATAATATTAATAAGCGTTATTAACGATTAAACAAAAAAAAATGGACTATTTAATTTAAATTTAAACGCAATAAGTGCTTCGATAACTGATTTATTAAGTCGAATAATTAATAGTTAATAATTAAAAATTAAAAGTTGCAATAAAGTGCTTGGTGAATAATTAATAAGAGTAATTAATACTAAAAACACCGAAAATTGTAGTATACATATTATCCATATAAATATTAATCGATAAAAATAAAAACGATGAGCGAATAAATAAATAATAATATTTAATGAATAATTGTTAAGTGTAAATGACTAGTAAAAATTATAATAAAATAAAAAAAAGTGTGCTGTATGTTTCTATGTTTTATATATCAGACGATGAGTGAGAGAAAACAAGTAGAAGCATAGAATTTAAAGGGATGATTGCGGTATTATTATTAAAAAAGAAAAAAAAAATTATACTGTTACAGAGCATGTTCCTAAATATATTTTACGCTATAAATTATATACATATACGTACATATGTGCTTATATTAAAGTAATAATAATAATAATAAAGAGAGAATATAAAGTAATAAAATAATAATTTTATCTGTAAGCATATTTAATATTTATTTAATTATAATTTTAATTTAAACATATTGAATTGACATTCCTTGGATAGTGTATGTTCCAGTAGAGAGTAAAAGGAAATCTATTGAATTTTGTAGTAGAGTATATCTGTAAAAGTATCGATATTGGCAAGCTAAGGCGGGCAGTTAGCCAACCGAGCTGTAGTATTGGAAAACCCGTAGAGACAAAGACAAAAATAAGATTAAAAAAATAACTAAAGTGGATATGTGTTGTCGTCAGCAGCAGTCTAATGGTATAACAGTGTATATATATATATATATATATATACGGGAATCCTCTCAACAAAAAGATAAATTAGTATTCGCCCGCATTATAAAACTTATATTTCAGTGGCTTTGATTTATTTACGTCTCAGTGAATCCACTATTGGGATTTTGATTTATTTTTTGCCAGCTATATCCTATATTGGTATCTCTGTATCGAAATTAAATAGATATTCTTTTCTGTTGGATGCACCCCGCTATACTCAAAAATCAACACGGCTTTTATCTCTATAATAACACCTTCAAGTATTTTATCATTATTATCGTTGAAAATGATGTCAAGTGATTTGACAGGCTGATTTTATTTAAATAATTTAATAAATTTAAAATGTAGGGAGCTGATACGGCAACATCTGTCTTTAAATAAATCCGTGCTCCGAAAATTCTTATTCTATTTCTCTCTTTATTTTTATTGTACGGTATTGCGAGAAATAAAAAACAAAAAGAGCAAAAAATAACATGTCGGTGAATTGAAATGTGACGCTATGTGAGTGTGAGTCTATATATTTTGTCAGTACATTGTTCACTCGGTACTGAACTAACGATCGAAAAAATAGTAATTAGAAATAAACAAACTACTGTCAGAATGCATCGAGTGTTTGAGGTTGTTACTGTGACGAGTGTCGAGTGTCGAGTGTCGAGTGTCGAGTGTTGAGTGTCGAATGTCGAGTGATTTGACAATTTTAAAATATAATTAACGAATAAAAAATTTTACCTGTGTAATTACAATAACAACTATTATTATTATTACATTGTATATTATGTTGGTTAATGATTATTATGTTAGAAATAAAACCAAGGAAAAAATCTTAAATTAATTAATATAAATGTCATGAAAATATAATAATAAATATATATGTGTGAGCTGGCAGGAGTTGGGAGTTGGGCGGAAAGGACGAAATGGCGGGAAACGGGAAACTAAAACGGGTGAGTGGATCGATGACGAAGAAGCCGAAGTAAAACGTAACTGTTCGTTGCCAAACCCTGGATATATACTATACGCTCCGTTGTTGACCTTTGCCATTATTATTTTCTTTTTATCTTTCAGCGTCTCTAGTTGACAATAAATATTAATACACACGCGCTCAAAAATATATATAGAGCAATATTTATTTTAAAAATAATTTATACAACTAACATATCGTGATAATAAAAAAGTACGCCGACATATACATGAGTAACGATGCATTAAATGAAATTGCAAGTACCACCGACGGCATGTTGAATTTACATCAAAAGTCACTTTACTCGGGTGCTGCTGGCTCACAAGTCGGAAATTACAAAATTGCTGAATAAAGAGTTGATTTACTATATATACATTATACCTTTCCAACATTCCAACTCAACACGAAAACTAAAACTAAACTTTCTGACGGTTATACTCATTGACTAAACTCATTAACTTGCGTTATTTTTATTCAATAATTACTTCCATTAATTGACTGTTTGTTAGTGTCAAAATTATCGCTGCGAGATAGTTTTATCCTCAGACGTTTTTTCCCTTCCTTTAATACCTAAAAAGATAAAAAAAAAAAAAAAAACATACACGATGAAAAAAAAATTTAATTAATTTATTAATGAATAAGATCAATTACCTGAACTTTAAGCTGGCGATCATCAGCGTCATCATCGCCGTAATCATCTAAAGTGTAATCATTATCATCATCATAATTTTGAAAATCGCCCTTGAATTTTCCGTGGTAATTTTCCACATACTCGATAGGTAATTCAAATTCAATAGTGAAGGGTTCTCTGTTTCTATCTAGGTATTGAGATCTTGGAGGTCGTCTGAAAAATAAAAAATAACAGTAAATAAATGACCGAGGTGTTGAATATGGATTAAGAAATTATATTGATGAGAGATCTGGTCTGGTACCGATTGTTACTGTTGATTAACCGGCGTGGCATTGGCAGATAGGGGTAGTTGAGAAGGTGCCGATTGCGATAAAGGATAACGAGACTCTGTAATTACTAGAGGTAAACCCTGTCGCCTTCTCGTCTACCCGGATGAGGATGGGAATGAGGTACAGAATATACCTTAAATTCAGGGTTATCTAAAAGTAGGGCGTGTCCATCAGACTGTGTTATATAGTGATATGGAATATTAGATAACAAAACAATTGGATTATTCGAAGATATCACCTGCAGGTACAAGTGCTTGATTTTATCAGGAGTCATAAATTGAAAACTATTCTCGAAATTCATTTTTTATAACTTATTACTTATTACCCAGATAGTAGTACATTAAAATTACATTCTGGTAAGTACTCATTAACATGAACACATATGGGGAGGTATTTACTTATTACCATTTACCGCTTATACTCGAGCATAATTTTCAGGCGTTAACCAACTTTATGGATGATCAAAGTCCCAACTAACTTTGTTACTTAAACAAACGGGTCTACCGGTGGGTTAAATCTTTAAACTTGTAATATAATACAGTATACCATGAGACCATCTCGCCTTTTATAATTTTATACATTTATATATTTTGAAATCGTTATTTATCTAAATTAGACAACTTTCGCACTTTCTAACATCCTTTTTTCGAATTTTAAATTTATATTTTCGATAGAGAAATGCTTATGCTAATTTTACGGCTAAATTTCTCGATAAATAGGTCAAATATTATTATCATTATTAGCTTTTTTTTCACAAAAGTATTTAATTTTATGTTTAAAAATTATCAATAAAGATTACCGTTGAGGTGGATAATGAAATTCTGGTGGACGTTTATTGACTGGCCGTTTACGAGGATGAGAAAATCTTTGCCATTGTGGTTGCCGGTATACCCAAGGTTTTCGCCGATAGTGTTTTAAAGACCTCACAGGCTTGTACGCAACTGATAAGTCTATTACCACTAAAATAGTTATCACTGCAAGAAAACATAAAAACTAAAACAAAAAACCACTGATTTAATACTTAAATATATTATTTTTAATAATTTTATATTGATATTATATTGTACGTACAAATTTATTCATCCTCTTGAAAAAATAAATGTGTAACTCATAATAAAATTGCAAAAAAAAAAATAAAAACACTAAGTGAAGATGGTCCAAGTTGGTTGTTTAAAAGATCAATAGAATTTAAAATAGTAAACAGAGTAGTGTCTTGGTTTTATACTTCCCCCTTTCATCATTCATTCACTACTAAATACTATCTAGTTTGTAGATGCTGCTTACAGTCACTAGAGAGTTTTATCTCTCAGAATATTAATATTTGACTAGAAATACTTTTACCGATCAATAAAAATATGTAAAAAAAAAATTACAGCAACAAAGACGAAAATATATAATTACCAAGGTAAACAATTGCTGCACTGAGAGAAAGCGAATTTACTTTAATGTCGGTCTGTTTTTTACTACTAGAGTTTAATGGGAGTAACTAAAGTCTGGAGGAGTCTAGCGAAAGTCAAGGTGAATGTTAAATATTATTTTCGTAATGTTTGTCTGAATTCCAGTAACACTGGAAGTAAAATAAATAAATATTTAAAATCATCCAAATATTGATATGATTTTTATTATAATTTTAAATATAACAATTAATTAACTGGCGTATTTAATTATCCTACATAGTACTAGTTGTATTGAATTTATTGCGTTTATTATTACTTAAAAAATAATATTTTATTGTACGGAATGACTAGATAATAATCAATAACTATTTTAAAAAGCAATCAACAGTTATAAATAATAAAACATATAAATAACGGAAGCTTTCAGATACATATAAAATTATTGTAATATCAATTTTAGAAAATTTAAGTTATTTACTTAAATACTTTCATTATTAATCATTACAATAATTATGTTGCAAGTTGATTGAGCTCGACGCAATCGGTTGGTTTTATTTCAAGCCACCAATTATTTGGATAATGATATTTTTGTAGCTCTATGCCCTCTCTTGGTACTGGAACAAGTCTCCCGCCAAACTGTTTTGCCGGCAACGGTGGGATTACCAATTGCGGTGGAAAGCACTGGAGACTCGGTGATAATTCACAGTCTGGCGGTAATACTCTTCTTGTCCAGCCTACTCTTCTCATCATTTGGGTCTTGTACCGATCAAATAAAAATATTCATTATAATTATTAAATTATGAAATAAATAAAATTTTTATTTTTACAATACTTACGACAGTATCCTGTTCAAAGACAATTATTTCAACCCTAGCAGAAGCTTCTCCAACTTCATGCTCCTGAACTCGATAAAGACCAGAGGTGTACATATAAGTAGCACTTAGTCCAGCATCGCGGAAGGCTTTTGTGATCAGTACATCATCTCGCATAGTGTCGACCATGCAAAGTTCTATTTTACGAGCCCAAGGCAAAGCTCGTCCTATTCTCACTTGACCCCACAGAGCTCCGAAGCAGAGAAAATTAACGATCCCAAGTTTTGCCAACACCAGGTGAACTCTGTTAAACACAATAATCAATCATCAGTTTTTGCTTATATTATTAGTATAAAAAGTAATTGAATTTACCTGTAGACTAATTCGTGTAATCTCTCGGTAAATTCTTCAGGAACGCTGCATGGAGGCGGTGGCAAGCTTTCTCGACCGAGATTATACCAAAAAAGTGCACTGATCACCAGGAAAGCACACAAAGCACGGAGAGGTGTCACGCGAAAATATCTGCGTGAGGACCATGGATTCATTTTGATAATCTAAACACAAATTATAATTTATTGACTCTGGTAAATCCCTTAAATTAAATTAAATTTAATAAAATGCGTAGTAAAGCAAATATTAGAAATTAATAATGAAACTTACCGTTGTAGAAGATCCTCATGACCCAAAATTATTATTAGGCAGGAAGACTGTTTATTTTATAGCAACTATTTTCATATTAGTTTGATTTGATGTATTATTGTGATTCGAGTGCTCGATTAATTGAAACAATCTGTAGATTTGGCAACGCTGTTTTTCTACGTCTAATCGATTTATTTTATTTACGTATATGAGGGTTGAATTTTATCAACCACCAGATTGCAGTTTTTAAAGTTTCCCATGATATTATATCATCGCGCTCTACGTTTAATTTTATTGAATTTCTCCGCGTCCTTCAATCGCTACATTCGAATCTTTCTTGCGCAGAATTTATCCAACGTGGTAATTCTGAAGTGTGGCGCTCTCTATATTGCTATCTAAATAAATTTATATTGTTAATATATTGAAAAATTTTAAACAAATAAATTTAATAAATTTTTTTTTTTTTTTTGATCAAAGAATATTTACGAAAAATGAAACAAAAAAAAATAATTATTGTTGTAATTTTGGAATTATTTAAAAAATTTTAATCTGAACGAGGAGAAATTTTTATTTCAAGTATTGTTAATAAAAATTACATTTTTTTATAAAAGTAAACATGTTTACGCACGTGCCTGGAAAAAATAAAAGATTTATTGGTGAGCTATTTCTGTACAGAGCTTAAATAATTTAAACGATTTAATTTGGTGAAAAAAAAAAAAAAAAATGAAACTGATTAAAATAAAAATTTTTTTATTCAATATAAGATTTAAGTAAATAATAGATAATGTTATCAATGCTTTATACTACTATATTGATATACTCTAATATTTATCCAAGATTTAAAGATTTATTGATACTATTACCGGTATTTGCTGTCATTACTGACGACATGCTCTTAAAATAATTATAGCTGCAGGACCATCTATCATCTGTCTAAAAAATAATTACTCTCGAAAAATAGTGCGGAAAAAATCCAGATTTGTTCTGAAAATACTGGTACACACTGGAAATTCATGATCATGAAAAACAAGATTATTTCATAAATCAAATATTGATAATTGATGTTGCTTAACACAGTGTGTTAATTTGATGAGCTTGGCAAAATAAATAATAAAGTTAACTGTATAAATTAGCTATTATTGTCAAGAGATTTCTGAATCGTTTTGTTTTTTTTTTTTTTTCCTTTTAGATTTCTTTCTCGATCTCGATCTCTTTTGTTCTTTTAATAAATGCCGACTGGTGGTTAGAAAGCGCGAATATTCACATTAACAGGCATTCGTATATATATATATATATATATAAGTTAGATTCCCAAGTTAGTCGAGTGCATGGTATGCTACTTGTTACTACTTTAACCTTGATTAATGATACAATAAAAATTCCTCATTTTCTCAGTCTGGGTGATGTTTGGCTAAATAATTGTCAATATGCTATTTATTATTAAATTTAAAATTTTTTACTCCGTATACCTTTAAAAGGTAATATTGATTAAAGCTATTAAAAGTCAAACTTTAATATCGCGAAATCAGATTGAGAATCAGGATCAGGATAATAAAAAGTCTAAGATTGATCATCTTACAGTGAAGAGAGTTTGAGAGCGAGGACCAAAAGTGACTGCTGAGGGATCTGGATCTGGATTAGTGGTTTATCGTCCAGTGAATCTTGAGTATACAAGTATAAGTATAGAAGTATAGATGGATGGACATATGTGTACTTTTAGCAGGCTTAATAAAGGTTGGGGGTGATTGGAAGAAGAGTCCAAAAGGTAGTTGTTGTTGTCGTACTTGTAAGAATAAAAATAAAATGGACGGTGAGTGAGTAGGTGAGTGAGTAGGTGAGCGAGGGTGATGGGTGATGGGTGACCAGTATCCAGTATAGGGAACGCGAGTTGCATTTCAATGGGTTTCACCGCTACGCACTGTACGTAAAAGTGTTTCGTGGATTCCAACAGTAGGGGTAAAAACCCTCTGCCATGCCCGTACTAAAAGAACGACAAAGGACGCCGACCATACCACTCAAACATCTAAACTCCTCTATACTCCTCTATGCTCCTCCACATCATCCATATATATATATATATATCATACACACGCATGTGTATAATTCCTCACTTGATAAATTTATTTATTTATTTTTATAAAAATAATAATTGAATATTTAATATATAATAGTTTTAGTTATTTTCCAGCCATCAACCCCTATTATATAGTGTCTTTAATTTAGGTGTTTTCACGAGTTATTCTGGAGGTCTGTTCTCTGACGGGAGTGACGGTATACATGTACCCACTCACTCAAAACTACCCAAGTGTATGTTATGTAGATCTATATAGTTGTAGGGTATAAAAGTGGTGGATGTACATTGAAATAGGGGTGAGGAGTTGTTACCATGGCGACAACTACCCTGACGCCCAATCGTATGGCTCGTTCTTGTCGTTGACGTGGCCCACGTTATAACGTTACGATGACGACAGCCGGGATCAGACTGGAAAAATTTATAAAAATATTTAAATAACAAATCGATTTTCATATTGTAAATGACGTAGTGAGTTCTACCAATAAAAGTTGTTTTCTATTCTGACAGTTGTTTTAATAATTATTTGTCGAGCAAACATCTAAACTTAGATTTTAGTGTCTCTCACAAATAACAAAGCTGATTAATTGATAAGATGAAGATATTGTAATAAAAAAAATAAATTTATTGCCTTACATTGTAAAAAATCGGGAGTTAATTTTCACTCCGGTCCTTTGGAGTACAGGAGTGTAAAAATAAACCACTCCAAGTACGGACAAATTATTTAGACAAAAATAAATTTTTATTCAGCTGAAACAAGTTTTTTTTTTTTTTTTTTTCGTCAATATAAAAAATTTAATTATTGATTAGAAAAAAAAAAATAAAGAATTCTGCTGAGCTTTTTTTCATTAATTATTATCTGGACAAATTATTGAATTGATTTTAATATCGAAAATAATTTATAATAAATATTAATTGTATAAAAAAAAGTTTTAATCTTATCAAATGAAAAAAATGTGAAAAATTCTCATCAAAAATAATATATAACGATTGAAGAAAAATAAATATTTAGACAGACTAAAATCGTACCGTTCGTTCAATAAATAATTAAGTTAAATAAAATGAGAAATTAAATGAGAGTGATGATAAGAAGCTGTAAAAGAATTAACCCAGCTTCCAAATAGTCTGACGTAGATGGTCATATAATTTTTAAAAAGAGGGGAACAATTATATATATCCAATCATCTATATAAACTCTATGTGATATTTAGTGATCGAGTCAGAATCGGTTGATAGATCTTCAAGTGAAGTTCATTAATAATTAATCCCATAAGTGAATTTATAATACTTAAACTTGTATTATTATTAACCACATTTACTCAGGAATAATGTCTCGTGTGAGTGTTTTATTATTATCATTTTTGTACCAACAAAAATATATAAAATCATTGTATATAATAATAATAATAGTAATGTTACTGTTGTGATATTAAAATAAAGTGAAAATTAAATTTTTTGGCTTTCTACCACCGGACATTGAAGGCTCAAAAATTTTAAATTTTAAGTTAATTAAAGTTAATAAAAATAAAACATCTTTGATAATTAGTAAAAATTAGTTTAAATCAAATAAATTTTTTTTTTTAAATTAAATAATAAAATGTCGCTACAGTGGTTTGTTTTATATAATTTTGAAAGGTGTTGAGTGTAATTTAAAATACATGATATTTATTATAAAAAAATTTTGTTTTTCAGTTTTTGGTATATTTTTTGATCTTTGTTTGCCTAATTACAATAACAATGGCCTACCCTGGACATGGGAAGAGAGCCGCGAATTTTATAAATCGAGATGATACAACACGAGCGCCATGTCCGGTTTGTCCTAGTTCATTTAATCGACCTTAACACACAATCTCAGTTATTATTTTTATTATTTATCTCAACCAAAAATAATGTATTAATTGTATATTAATTTGTTTCCCATCTGATCATTTGTCGCTTATTATAACATAGACTAACATATATTGTTTATTTGATAAATATTAATAATAAATAATCAATATTAATTTTTAGAAATTTATAATATATTATATTATATACAAAATGTTTTTAAGTATTAAAAATATATATTTACTGTCAGGTATTCTCTAATTTTTATGTTTAGTGTTAAATATTAAAAACAAATATTTGGTAAATCCAATTATGCATCATCTCTTTTAATAAATTAATATTTTATTGTAAAAATATCAATCAAAATCATTGTAAAATGCTATTAAAATTAATATATATTTTCAGCTAATAAGATTATAAAATAGTTAAATATCTTTAATTGTATTACTAATTTTATTTTTATTATTAATATTAACATTATAGTGTATCAATGAATGCCTGTTGTATAAAATATAAATTAATTACACAGTATTTATTTATTTAAATATTTAATAAAACCCATAAATTTAATTTAATTTAAAAATATATACGTTAGCTAGAGTTAGATATTATCTTGTCTATTATCAGAATGAATTTAGTTAATATTATTTAACTGAAAAGTAAACGTTATCTGTATGACATAGTAATTTAATGGGTGGTATCCATGACCAGCAAGGAGTATGTATTGTGCGCCAGGAAGCTGTCAACCCGGACATAAAGCATACAACACACAAGTATTTAGAGTTTACTACCCATATGTATGTATATATAGATTATATAGGATATATAAGGAGAACAGTAGAGAGACGATAGAGAGACGTAATGTAAGGAATGTCAAGCCTCACTATCGCGGTTTTCGACATGGACGGATGGCTTACGTCTCATTGTATGCATATTCCACCAGCTGGACGCCACAACCAAACGGACTACGCTATGTCGTCGTCGGCGTCGTTCGCGTTTTCCATATCCCTGCTGCTCCTTCTGCTTCTGCTTCTGCTTCTAAAATTTTAATTAGCCGTAAATCCTAAAAAATTCTTAAGTTTAAAGATTTTTTGACAATTTTTGGAGTTTTTGACTTTGAAATTTGTCTAACTTGGGAACAAATGAGTTTAGCGAAATTTTTAAGGATAAATTTTTTGTAGAGGGTTTAATTTTGAATAAAAAAGGTCTCTTATAATTTTTTTCTATTTTTGATATTTAACTAAAAAATTTGAAAAAACAATTAGGAAAACGGTTGACCTTGAAAGTCCCTGCATTTTCCCGCCAATTCTTTACCTAGGCGTTTAAAATTGCTTTTATGGTGTTTTTGAGCTCTTTGAGCTTGAAAATACAATTAAAGTGTTGTTTTGAGCTCTCCGAGCTTAAAAAGATAGCTTTTTTTATGTTTTTTAACTCAAAAATCTGATAGAAGTTTCAGAGTAACACTATTTTTTGAATTTTCAAACCGCAATAACTTTTGAATGAATCAACCGATTTTGACCGGGCTGGTGGTGCTCGACGTGGTTTTTTGATAGTAAAAACTGAATAGCTTTTGGAATTGATTGGTAAATCCGTTTAATAGTTATTTTGAAAAAACCAAATTTGGAAAATGTTTTTTTTTTTTTAGTTTTTTGGAAATTTCTCAAAATTGACTCGTGCGAATCGGTCCAAATTGTATTTAAAAGCTAAGTTTGACCAAGCACTTTCAAATGGTGCCAACCGCGATGAAATCGGTCCAGCCGTTCAAAAGTTACAAGAAGTTTAAATACATCCAATTTTTGAAAAACCGAAAATTTGAAAATTTTCAATTTTCCTATTGAGAAATTAAAAAAAGCTCAAATTGTGGACTTAAATATTGAAAAATAAGGGGCTCTTCTTCAAGAGCAGGACGCTAAAAGATAATACTCGTATAAGAACAAAGTAATCGCGGTTGTGAGCCGGATAATAATGAGGAGCTGAGCGAATTTAAAGATAAAGAGTTTTCCTGGTTTTAAAAAAGTTTATAAATCGTTTGTGAATTCTCATTCGAGTTTCAGCAGACGCTTTTCGAAGTACGTGGGTTAAATTTTAGCCAGTTAATTTTTTTTTTTTTTTTTTTTTCGACAAAACTAATAAATATTATTTTAATTATTTAAATAATTAAATTTTTTAGCGCATGATACACCTGTCGTTGGTGTATCATTGAATTTTTCATGGTCTTTTGTATAAATATATTGAACTGTTGAATGGATAGGATACGCTCAAAGCAACGAGTGTCTTTTGAAGAGCACAAACAGGGTGTCTATATGTTAAATGTTCTAGTTAATAAGAAACACGTGCAACACCCTTATTTTCAATTCAACTGCACTAAAAAACTCCCCTTCCTCCTTCTCGATTTCCCATTTAAAATTCAATTCAACGAAATAAAATTTACGTGACGATGGTTGTGGTTGTAATTAAAAATATTAAAGCTGCTTGATTATAAAACTAAGAGGACATTGAATAATAATAAATAATAAAGAAAAGAGGTGAAAGCTCTTTAGCTGCTCGTATTTTTTTTTTTTTTTTTTTTTTTTTTTTATATTTTTTATTGCCTGGTCTAGATCACGGTAGAAAGACGTAAAATGTAAAATGCGTTTATATTCTCTTAACTTTTACCTCTAGATAGAATATAGAAGTAGGATCAGTAAGTGCTGCAGTAGCAGTAGCAACATCCACTTGGGTAAGCACCCGTGGAATGTCTTCATTAAAATACCCGAGCTCATCATTTATGCAGAGCAAAAACGAGCAGAGTGATGCTGACGCTTAAGAAGAGTACCACCGTCCTACTTATTTATTTTATTATTTATAATTATATACCTCCATAACAACTAATAATAATATATAATAATAATAATAATAATAGTTGCCAATAGAACGGCAGACATGTCTAATGTCTACTGGGCAATATTCAATATCATTAAACCCCTGAAATGTATTCGAGGTCGAGGCGAGGGATGTTTACACCCCCATGGTATTTAATTATCAAAACCTCTACGCTCAATGTCTATTCAATTGAGTGGTATTTCGCTATCCCAGTATTTTTATTACAGTACCAAAATACATCAGGTGTTATAATAATTATAATAAAAAAATCATAGAGACAAATATGTATTTCCTCTCATATGTAAATGAATAATTCTCTGCACGTGGGCCTCACGTGGTTTCCTGCACCGGGTTTTTCCTTCTCTCAAATACCAACATACCATTACACATATGCTTCACTATTTTATACTACAAATGTGTCACAAATTTAATGCATCAATGAATTATGTCGTCTGAAAAAATATCCGCAAAAAAGTGTTGAAATTAAAATTTATAAAAAGACCGGAAATTCGCGGGTGCAAAAAATTAACAGAAAAAAATATAAAACTGTTATTTAAATTATTAATTGTTGGTTGTAATAATTACATAATAATTTACAAAATTCACACATAAATCTTGTTGTCTCTATTCTTAACCCTTTTAATTTATAAGATTAATTTTATTCTCTTATATATAAATATAAATGTGTAATCTTTCAGCATCAAGACCACTATTTTTCCCTGCCAACAGCTTCTCGAGGACGACCACGATTTATTAGAAGCCCCTGAGGATTTACCGACTACCGTTTGTTTTATTTTTTTTACCTCTAATTTATATCGCTAATTATTGCTATCAATTTTTCATCGATCGATCCTTTTTTAATAATTAATATCATTATAAAAATAAAATAAATACGTACCTTACTTTCACGAATGAATTTTAATTTCAGTCGCAATAAAAAAAACTTATTTAATAGTTAAATATTGTTTGATTAAACAATTATATTTAACTAAAAATGAATTATTTTTAATCTCGCTATCTCAGATATTTGTACACGTGTCATAGATATATATATATACATAAATAAATATCAATATGACTCATTATCATTAATAATTAAATAATTAAACAAAAATGAGTTTTTTAAAGCGGAGAAAGAATTGTTATATAATATAAATATAAAAGATAAAATTTAATTCAAGCACTTTTTTTTTTTTTATTGATATTTACCATCGGGGAAAATAAAATGAGGCTGAATATTTTGTTGAATGTAAGTTCCTGAATGTAAGGATGGATTCCCGCGTGGAAAAAGGTCTACCCAGCATCAAATGAAATAAAATTTAATATGATGGCTTTCACGGCAGGCGGCCGCATTATTTTGTAAAAATTGAATTAACAACAAAAAAACAAGGTGGATAAGACAATTAACACATTGAATATCGATGAAATATTTAAGAAAAAGAAAAAGAAAAAAAATTTTTAAATTGATTGATTTAGACAAGCTGACATGTGATATGTGATATGTCATCGATAAAATAAATTATTCATTAAACTTCCGCATCAAGTGTTCCAGTTAATTACTTGTTTTTGTCTCATTAGTGTGTGACAATTCGAATGCATATTGACGTTATAATTTTTAAACATGTGTATAGTTAATAACTAAAATAAAACCAGATGTTTGAGCATAGATATATAAAAAATTATTATATTTAAACTTTCGACGAAACAAAGCAAGATTTGAGTCAAAGAATTGTGCGTAGTATTGTTGCGTCACACCCACGACAATAAAAACTAAGTAAATCTAATATAATTTAAATACCAAAAAAGGTCATTAACATTTTATAATTTTAATCGTTATATATACAATGCTTTGTTTATTTAATATTTATGTAATGATAATGATAACGAACAATTTAATTTTTAAATAATTATTTTTCAATGCTACTAATTGTAAATGCGGGAATTCAATTGTAAATGAAATAACAACTGAGTTATTATTTTCAACTGCTTTTATTAATTTATTTTTTAAATTAAATAATTATCAGATCTGATATTTATAAAGGTAATTATGGTGAATGATAATTACAATAATTTTACAAATAAAATTTATAAAAACGGAAAAATGATTACACAGCAATAGAGTACAGATGGCAAAATAAAATAATTTAAAATTTTAATAATTGATTGATCAGAGACTACTTTAATCAATTAAAAATTTTTATTCAGCGTAATTTGTTTCATCAGCAGTCATTTAAGATAAATAGTGCACGCAGTACTAGTATTTATAATTAATAGTCTTATTTAGAGAATAACTAAACGTTCCTTATAGTAATTAGGCAACACTATGTACACTTGACAATAAAACTTTTTTCTTAAATTATTTTTAAATTTAAAAATCACTTTTCTGGTGTACAGTTCTCAAATTTTTTGTGATTTATAAATAAAATATATAAAAAAGTTTATCTCCTTGTCATTAATTAATAATATTTTTCTAACGGCGTCCTTTTCGGGATGACTCTCATCATTTTCTAGAACCAGTAGAGATCTTTGGAATCTTGAACTTGTGGATCAAGACCTGGACATACAAATATTATTCATTAATTACAATAACAATAAATATATATTTATAACAAAAATAATCGGGGGAAAAAAGGAATATTTGATATGTATGTTATACAGGAGGGTGAGTCTTTGTTGATGGCACCCGCTGTGAGACACCAGAGATTAAGTATAAGAGACTGAAGAAATAAAATGGACATTTCAATTCTTGAATTTAAAAAAAAGAATTTTATATTTTATTTATGAGATGAAAATAGGACAATTAACTGACGAAATAAAGATAAACATATTAGTATATGAATATTAGATATTTTATGTGACGTATACACAATGTATCTCTTTATCATTAGAGATGGACACGTGTTGACTCGTGTCTCGAACTACACGCTCGAAAATACCTGTTCTATTTAACAGTAGGAGCAGGCAAAGGAAAAAAAAATATTTTATTATTATTATTATCATCATCATCATCATCATCATCTACCTAGAGTTTAAGATTTATCAATGGGAATTAATTTGGGGATGAGTGAGTTCATAAAATGATTGTATGCACGTGGCAAACGCGTGCTTTCTACAAAAGTAACCTTTAATACCTGCTGCTGCTGCTGTTTCTATATAATTTCGTCGGTACTTTTGCTGATATGCTACTGATAGTACTTTTAGATATATATATATATATACTTCAAAGTCAAATATACATATATATATAGATATAACAGTCAACAAACGATTTTATCTTGGAGTGTGTGAGTGATAAAAAAGAATCTCGGTGAGTGTTATTTGATAGAAATTCACTCGATTGGAAAATTGATGATAGATAGATAGATATATAAAAGTATACAGGGGAGAAACAACTCTTGTATTTTATTTTTATTTTTTTATCATCCACTTGACTTATTTTTTATTTATTTACAATCATTAGAAACTTAAATTCTGATGAATAATATTTTTTAGTTTAAATAATATAAGTGGAAATGATTTATCGGGGGATGATAATATTAATTATTTATCTCCCTTGTGTATATATTTTAGTATATATTATATGTTTGGGGTTGACTCCGTGACTTAGCAAATAGTAGCAATATTGTCCTTGTCAGCCGACTCCCCTGCTTAATGCTAAATACTATTACCAACCCTTAAACTCTGATGATGATTATGATGACAATAATGATAAAAATGAAAATAACAGTTTGAAGAAAACATTACCGAGAAATGGTCTATGTCTATATACACAAACATTTACATCACAATTTGACAAATATCATTTATAATCCATCAAATATTTGTCTCTATTATTATCTTAGGTATTACTATATAAATTTGTTTTTCCAACTTTTGTAGAGTAACTATTCACACGAGTATTTAACACGTGACAAAATAATGATCATTGGATCAACATCGTTATTAATTGTTGTAATAACTTTTCTATTATATTTATAATACAGAGGATTATTATTGAAATCCTGAGGCAAAATCCAAGGACTGTAAATATTATAATTATTTTATAAATAAAAGTTTAATGAAATGTAAAACCCTCTTGCTCTAGTTTAGGTTTTAATTTTTCAAGGGTCGTGTATATCCCTGGAATACAGCCATTGAAGGAACAAATAAAAAGCATTGTGATGACCCTTATCGATGTAGAACCCAGGAAGAAAGGAAGGGTCAAAGAATCTCCGAGCTTGGACAGGAATCCAATAAAGCAATGACAATGACTTTAATAGCTTCACCACCCCTTATTTATCACTTTACAAGTTTATTGTCTAAAATTACCATTATATTATTTATATATAAAAATGACAAACTATTATTAGAATAATTATAAGTAGATGTGCATTGATATAAGTTTATCATGATTATGATTATGATTATGATTATGGGGAATAATAAGAGTGTGTATAAGGTATAACTTTGAGAGATCGATTTAGCAAAGCCCGTTTGCGACCACTCCCTCCACTGAAGTTGCTGACCAATCCTCGAAAAGCTGGGCATCCCCGATCCCCGGATCTACGCTTTTATATCACCATCCTCTTCTCTCTTCTCTCTTCTCTCTTCTCACATACTCACATATTCACGTACTTGCTCACAGACTCACCAACACCCCAACCACTTATTTACTGGCTCACTAACCCTTGCTAACATTTCCACCCGTCTACATGCGCTCAGTTGCTCACACACTCTCTCTCTCTCTCTCAGTTATATAATATAGATTTCTTCCTCCAACTCATTGACGCCGTTACTATCCTGATCCTTTTTCTATCATCACACTTACGTGTAAGTTCACCTTTATATATATTGTTAACTCAAAGAGGAATCGCGTGACGTAAGACGACGCCATTTTTGAGGCGCGTGCCAGGACGGTACGAAACGCCCGATAATGTCTGAACTTTTTATTTATTTATTTTCACTTGATTATCACTTTGATTCTGTTCTTTTTATTATCGAAAACTAATTGGGATATTTGGTCGTTTGATTTCGATACATTGCACACCTCAGATGCAAAAACATTTCGTCTGCTTTTATTTAGCAATACATTTTTATTTTTTTTTTTTTTTTTTTTTTTTAATGTTTCCTCTGTTTTTTATTATAATTGTACGATAGTCTGTTTGTCTGCCCAATTACGATTAATCGTCGTACTTAAATATAAAGTTCTCTGCTAATTTATATCAGTGGTATACAACTAGTTAATTTACGCAATTATATAATTACTCGAGAGTAGCAAGAGAGAGAGAGAGAGAGAAAGAGGATACAGTGAACAGTAAATCGTATAAACATATATACTTTTAATGATTTGATACCTAAATTGGCGGTTGTGATATTGCTAATGACAGCTAAGCATTTAAACGTTAATTACTTTACTACATGTAAAAGTTTATAAGCTCGGTGAAATTGATGATAATAATAATGTTAAAAAAATATTTAGTGAATTTATTTATCAATTATTCAGCTAAAGATTTATATTGGGAATATTTGTAATGGTGATAGATCAGGAGACGGAAGTATCCGAAGAATAATTGTGTTATTTTCTCGTAGTTTGTATTATGCTATATATGTAAGAAATAAATTGTGAAACGAATATTAATGGGAGAGCAGCGTCTGCACCAGGTGGCGATTGATCGAGAGATTTCTCGAGAGTAAGACACGACGTAATGACTATTACCAAGAATGACAGAGTAGTTGGATCCATACTATGGCAATAGCGCACGCCAGTTTAAATAGTGAACGTAGTTTACATTCCTATAAGCAAATTCTTTAGAACCCGTTTGGTCAGTCTTGTATTCCGTATATTGCCGTATATACTCTATCTTAAATACATATATATGTATATTGATTTATATAGACATATATTTACACATAACACTAATTTCACTGTAATATCAATTTATCTTGATAGGTAGAGTGATAAAAAAAATTAACTTGATTTAAGAAAAAATATTTTTATTCAAGTTTATTTTTTTATCAATCATATGTACAACTAAGGTATTATATTTTCCAACGTCGATTTATCAGCAATTAAAAAAACTGAATTTGTAAAAATGAAATGATATTTTTTGTAAAAGCATTAATAAGTCGGCAATTATATCAATTAGCCAACGTAAGATAAAAATAAAGTTTTAAAAAAAAAATGGTTATTATTTTTAATCTTAATCTGACGTGACAATAAAACTAAAACCCAAGTAAAAGTAACGCAATCGACATATATGACCGTACAGAAGCAAAGTAATATAATGTGCAACAAGGGAACAACCAGATAGGCGTGGTTTGTTCTCGAATGAAGGCGTGTCTTTGCTCGTCCAGAGTTAACCAAGTAGGAGCAATAAACGAAAGCTGCTACTGGTACTACTACTGCATCACCAGAAACACTCTTTCACTCTTTCACTCTGTTAGAAAAAAAAATAACAATGATAAAATAACAGGAGCAACAACAAGAACCCCTCCTCCATCTCTTATCCCTCAGAAACATCAAAATCTTTGGAGATAATAAAACAACTCGGTAGCTTTACACCGCCACCCCCTACTACACTCTTCTTTATTCTTTATTCTTTTTATTTCTTATCCCTACGACGATTCTTTTCTTGTCTTGTCTTGCTTTTATTTTTATTATTGGATACTTTTTTGGAGCATTGGCCCACCTCATAAAGTAGTTCTGGTTCTGTCTGACAAACAGGTACTGTATCCCCTTTGTTTGGAGCCGGCTCTTTGCACCCTCAATTCTCTGTCAACTTGAGTTTTACTACTTATGTACGAAATAACATTTATCTGTTATACTTATACACTCAAACTCAATGCTGTACCACTTGTTTATTTAGTACAACACCTATGTATGATCTATTTTCAAAATTTAAATAAAAGATCTTATAAAAAAAAATTAATAAAGAAAATGAAAAATAATATCGAGTTATTTGTGCTGTTGAACAATGATGGCGGGATATGAGACGCCTTTTTGCGGACGTGTCTCGAGCACCTTATTCCAGCTAAATGTTTTACGATGACCACACATTTATAAAGGACCTTACATTGTCTACTCTTTTAGATACTACTACTACTACTACTACTACTGAATCTACTCCCTTGGTCTTTTTGTCGCGCGATCATTTTCGGTTGAGAAATAAGAGACTGATGTTGTTGAGAGTCTTTTAGAAGGAGATACTTGTTCCACAACGTCGATACATCAGTTTAAGCTAGTACTATATACACTGAGATTGAGAGCAGGACACACGGATAAAACTTTAAAAAACATTCATAAAAATAATAATAATATACAATGTATATTATTTTTTTGTTTTAGAAAAAAAATTTTTCTTTCTTATTCCCTGGGAAGCAGATAAAGACAAAGAGAAAGATAAATGTATAGCAAAAGAAATTTAATAGAGAGAGATGAGTGTGGCTATCGGTCGCGGCCTCCATTAAGCTCTTATTAATTGCGGGGATCTGAAGGACCGCCCGTCTTTCTTGTTCTCCTCTACCTGTGCGTCAAGCCACACCGCGCCATTCTCCCATCATCCTCCGAAACAATCTTTATGCCGTTTTATAACGACACATATTTTTTTTTTTTTTTTTTTTCTTTT
>JZSA01006135.1:0-28745 GCA_000956155.1 Cotesia vestalis
ATTAATTCTTTAAAAATGATGATTATGGTTATTATTGTTATTATTTGATATGGTATTTCGGTTAGTGGCTGTTTTTATATGTTAGGTGATGTCTGATGTCTTTTATTATTAGAATTCAGAATGTGTCCTTTATTTTTGATTGTGATTGTGATCAATAGCCATGCGGCCTAGCCGGCTTTCTTAATATCTCAATGCAGCGATCTTTAAGAGAGGACAAGATATATGTTATATTATAATGGTTATTTTTTTAAATTTATTTATTATTTGGTGGTCACTGATTGTTGCCGGGCAATCGAGGATCAAGGATCAAGAATCGACGATTGACGATCGAGCATGTCATATAATGATGGGAGAGTTTTAGTGAGTGGGATAAAAAGGGTGAAAAGGGACTGCAGGATCCACTCTAAAAGAATTAACTGGGGCCAACACAACCCCACGCACTTATATATTATTTCATTTTGTATTTTTTTAGTTCTCTCTCTCTTTCAAAACCACTTAAAAATAACAAACAACATTATAACAGCGATATGTTATTATTATTGGTGGTTGACAAAAATAAAGAAATACTTTTTCAACAACAGTTGTTAATAATTATATAGTTTTTTTTTTTTTTTTTTTTTTTTTTTGAACTAATAAACGGGCGTTAAATTATTACGGACCAATTGACGATATTGATGATAATTTTTCTATAATTAGGTCCAATACTCACCAGACAGGGGTGCATAGGGGCCGTGATAGGGGGGTGCTGAGGATGCGTCTACGAGGGATTGCGAAGGCGTCGCAGACGTCCAGTCTTTATACGAAGCTGCTGCTGCTGCGTGGGCATGATGGGCCGCCGTGTGATGGTGCGACGTGTGGTGCCCTAAACTTCTTGCACCCCCGAGTAATAACCCGCCGTAGCTCGCTGCTGCCGCCATATTGTGGTGATGATACTCGTGGACGGCCCTTTTTATTTTATTCCATTATTAAATATATTTATTATATTTTATTAAATAAAAAATAAATACCTGTGATGATACTGAGGATAATGAGGGTGCCAAGGATCCGTTGGGTATTCATAAACGTCACCGGGATGCTGACTATTCCAGAAGGATGGCGGGAAATTCCTCGTCGACATTGGAATATTTTCTGCAAGTAATAGTAATAATTTTTAAATCAGTGTTATATAGAATAGAGCACGAGATTTAATAAATAAAGAGAAAGAGAATGAGAAAGAGAAAGAATTTAGTAAAGTTGATAAAAATAAAATAAAGGCGCGCGAATGGTTGTTTTACAAGACGGTCACTTTAGAATATAAGCCAGAAGCTTGTCGTCCCTCTTAGAGTTCTCTCCCGTTTCCCGTCACACGGATTTTAGGATTCCTATCTTGGCTTATTTCACACGGGGCCATTCCTCTTCCGGCGATATCATCGAACCTGTTCCCTAACTCGTTATTATCGTGAACCTCGTTTGTCCTTTTTATTTGGTTGTTCACTCATTGAGCTTTTTCGTTAACATCTAACCCTACTAATTTATTTATCATTATTGTTATTATAAAAAGTTTTATTTTTTTATGTTCATTACGAGCATTACACCAACGAAAGTTAACCTAAAGAGGACAATAACTAGATAGCTAAGGTGTATTTTAATTGTAAGCGTGGCCGAGAGAGGGAGAATTGGAGGCGAGTCTGTCTGTAAGAAGATATAACCACCCGCAACAATACGTACTGGTAACAAGTCGTATGGTACACTGCGGATAGGATGAGATAGACCGAATAAGAAAGAAGAACGAAGAACCCAGGTCCGCATTGTTTCCCACGGATGGAATGCAGGCACTGGGGAGAGACAGAGACCAAAAGAGAGTCACGGGGTTTGGCTGCTGTTGCTCTTGCTGTTGCTCTTGCTGTTGATGCTGCTGTTACTGCTCCTGCTGCTACTACACAGAGATACTTTGAAATATGCTTCTCGAACGAGCCGCTTAGGATTTTGCAGATTGGCTTATTCTCTTATACCACCTCTCTACCCTCACTACCTCACTATATTCCCAACAAACTATTAGTATATTGATCCTTTCTCTTATTTTCTCCATCACTTACTTATTTATTTATTCAAACATTTTAATACTTTATCAATATTATATTTACTTTCAATTAATAAGATAATTAAAATATAAATATTATTTATTTTTTGACAGGCAAAGCGATATCTCTTCTCTTGTACAAAGTACTTAACCGCAAAAGACAGAGCTTTATTTATTAACGCAATTAAAGAAACAGAGTGTCGGTTTTATCCAGTCGGCATTATTCTTGTGTCTTGTGTCTTGTGAGTGCATGTGCAGCGGCATATCTTAACTACATGCGTCTCAATAGGTCTCTTGATGCCGAAGAGCAATACTAAATAACCAACAGTTATCCAAACAGCCTCTTCTATAGATATTATTGTGATTATTATTTTATTAAAAACTCCGAATCTCCAATGATATTGATAAAAAAATCAATAACTAGTGTTAATAATATATTATCCTCAGTGATAAATATGTGAGTTTGTTGGCGTCACTCCAAAAGTTGTTCCCCATTATAAAGATGTCGCGAGTGCTGTTGATGCGTAGATGTTATTCATTTACTCACACTTGACAACACTTTCACGTCGTCTTTTGCCATATTCGCAATAACGGCAATTAATCAAAACGTGTACATACACATTTGGTTTTTTATAGTTGAAAAATTATTAATACCAACAATAAGTCTTAAACATCCCCTGTTTATTTTATTTGTCAAGTTAAAGAGGCAAAAGGTCTTGGAAGATAGAGAAACTGAAAATTCATGTCCTGACACGACTCGATGGCTTGTTACTCCGATTTAGAGCGTTGTAACGTATGTCACCCGGTGCCTTTGATCCCAAGCCCTCGTTGTTGTACATATTCTGTATGTGTCGTCAAGTAATTGCAGATCCCATAAAACCTACGAATAACTTATATCAACTTGCACTCGCAGTGCTCGGAAGTGTCTTTTAATCTTGATCAGGATCTTTATTCAAAAGTGTTGTTATGAAATTTTATCAGGAGTGAAAGACTGCTACCAGTTTTTATATTTTATTATATATGATGATGGCGATAGTATTAATCAAAATTCATCAACGTTCAGCCCCTCTCATTTTGTTACATATTACATACACATGTTCATCAGTACTGCACATATTAGTGAGGCGTTAAATAAATGTGAGGCTACGACGCGTAACGACTACGCGCTCAATTTATCGGACTTGCTGTTATTACTGTTTGTAATGGAACTTTTAACCGTACACCCATTATTATCACTATACACGTGCTTTTAAAATAAAATAACTTTTTTTATAAATTAGTTTCCCTTAAACATTTAATAGTCAAATCATTTATTGTGTGTGATATAAAATAGGTGTCTGATTATTCAGAGTATGCTGAAATTTCACTAACAATTATCATTTAAACAATAAGACTAATAACAATTAATTAATTAACGTCATTAAAACGTCAGCACATGTTTAATTATAGTGGAGTATTCCTGGAGAAGCTAAGATAGAAGATAGAACGTAAGAACGCAATAATATAAACTATGAGTTTGAGATTAAAGGGTAAATAATTCTAAAATGTACACACATATATATTTATAACTCTTGACACAACGAAAATTCCACTCGGTCTTTCGAGCTAAAAGTCAACCGCGAATTTCTTCAATGCTTTTGTTGTCAATTGTTGCAAATGTTAGAGTTATTTTTTTTTTTTTATTGATATTCATGTGAATGATTTTATTGTTGAGTAGTAAAATTTGAATATTAATATTAATGTTGTGAAGAATTTAAAAATGGTAGGTAGATAGTAAGTATATAAAGTATATATATATATTCGTTCATTAGACTCTTGGCATTCCACAGGCTAAAATCGTTCCTTAGTATTCATGCCTCCTCATTCTACTCATCTACGTCACTTTTGTGGCTTGCAAGTAGAAACGAGAAGCTCTTAATTTACCGCTAGTGCGTGTACGGAAAAAGAACACGGAAAAATAAAATTAAAAAAGTATGAGAAAAAATAAATTAAGAGAATAACGTACAACATTGTACAGCGGAAAGAAAAGAATGGCGATGAAAAAAATAAGAACAAGACGCCCGTGAGTTGACTGTTGAGCTTGAAAATAAGGGATGAAGGAGCATTTAAAAAAAAAAAAAAAAAAAAAAAAAAAAAAAAAAAAAATGGCAGGAGTAAGGATAAAATGAATAAGCGTTTAACCAGAATAATAAAAGCTAGGCACGTAACAATTAGGTCGGTGTTGTCTTGAATTCTAACCAGGATAGTGAACCGATGATCCTGAATTGCGGCCGGATAAATGTGGCCTTTAGCGACTCGGATATAGCCGCAATGCTGATCGTTTGCCAACCCTCTTTTTATTTTATTTTAAAACAGTATCTCATTGTCTTCTTTGGTTTACCACCAACTTATTTCCCTTTTAGTTTTTTCTATCCCGCTATTGGTGACGTGAAGAGAATTTAAACCTTACCGCTTTGTCACGACAAACCGAACAATTGATAGTAGGATATATTATAATGTACGAGGCTTGTTAGTATGTAGTGTCTTGTTTAAATAATACCAACAAACCTTTTACTTTGTCGTGGGCGAGAGCACGCTGAAAGTGTTCTTCAACTTCAGAAGCCGCGTCTCCACGGTAATGAGTAAACACCACGCAATTTGCGTTTACATACTGCGCTCTGCTTTCTCCGTCATCCGAGTCATCAGCTGTCGTTCCGGCTCCTAAATATTTTAATATAATATTCCAAGTATTAGTCTTCTAAATCACAACATTACTGCAATTTAATTTTAGATTGTTAATATTAATCATGACAGCTAAGATTACGTTACCATCCGCAGATCGATCGTCGTCTAAAGTTCGAGAAGGATGGGAGGCGCCTAATGACTGCTGTCTTGATTGAGGTGTAGGTCGAGGCGAGGCTGGACTTGGTGCTGATCCTACTGATCCTGTACTACTTGGCTGACCTTGAGGTACACTACCACTTGCTACTGCTGCTGCTGCACAAAGCTCTAATCCTGCTGCTGTTTCTAATGATCTTTGATGAACATTTATCTACAACAACAACAATAATAATATTAATTAAAATTATTGCTATGATTGTATTACGATAGAACTATTTTTAACTCTTGAGTTTAATTGAATGTTGAACAATGCCTAGACGGAGAATCACCTCGCTGGCGCTCTCGTCTATTGTACCATTGGAATTATATTAGGGAAGGAACTGCAAGGAGGGTGAAGTGAATAAACCAATAGGAAATTACTGAGAATATACATAGATATTATAAACAAATATAATATAACTTTTATCTCGATGATTTAAAGGATTTGGTTGGGTGTTATAAATTTTAAAAATGATGTTTGTTTATTAGTTGTTATTTAAAACAAACAGTTTTGAGTAAAACAACCGCGAACCGATGAGTCCTCTTGCATCCTCTGGATTATAGAACTTTAACGGGCGTGAGTCGGTCTCTTCGCGGTCCTTCAAAGCATTCCAAGACGTGAACAAGCTTGCTACCTAACCATCCTTATTTCTTTACTTAAATTCTCCCCCTCTTAAACTACTTTCACTCCTCCCTTTTTTAACCCCTCGATCTCACTACTACATCCATACATTTATATATACATCTCTTTGTTGTACTTATTACTATTATTATAAAATTATTTTAAATTTGTTTCAATCTAAAAAAAAGAGTAATAAATAAATAAATAAATAAATAGTAATAGCTGTATATCAAGGACGCGAGAGATTGATTGATTCTCGATCATTGAATTTCACATCAATTCAAGTCAAGACTGAATAAAAATTTTCTTATTTTCTTGCTCTCTATTAAAGAATTAACTTTTATGTAATTAATACCGTTGAAAAGAATAAATAAATAATCATGAGCTGGAAGAAAATAAAAAAAGTAAAAGGTGAAGAAGTTGGTAACAAGCTACTATGAGGTATCGTGCAATTTGTTTGCCGGACACGACCATTCGTCGACACGATTCTCCTATCTTCGCAAAAGATGAGAGAAATCCGACTCATCGAGTTTCGTTGTTTTATTTATTTTTTTTTTTTTCTGTATCTCTTTAGTATTTTACTGCAGAAATTCAAAGTTTAATAAATCTGTCGATAAGGATTTTTTTTTTGGACAATGACAGTGACTGGTTTCATTATAATTATTATTAATAACGTAAATTATATAAATCGGTTAAAATAATTAAGACGTGTACGGTGGAATTGATGTAATAATAATCGAAAAAAATAAGCGAGGTGATTATTTATTCGGTAGAAGTAAATAAGATCCCAAAGGTAAGCGATGAGTGCAAAATAATAAAAAGTAAATGACAAGAGCAGGAGCAGGAGCAGGAGCAGGAGCAGGAGTTGAAAGAGGCGATGGCATCAATTAGCTCTCGGCTGTTACGCTAATGTCTATCGAATGACGATCGCCAGTGGATAAAAGTTGTCGCGCGGCTCTTTGATAAATTCCCTGAAATATTCATCGTATACATGTTCTCTCGCACGGGTTTTAAGACTAAAGCATGCATACATTTTTCTTCACCGTAACCGAGAGTATAATGAGATACTTTTTTCACTCAATCCCGTCATCCGATCAAATAATATAAATGTATACGCAATGTTGCTAATACAGATATTCACTAAATCGCTCAATTTTTCTCTTATCGTTGATCATTTTATATTTTAGCGCAAAGTCAATGTCCCAGCAGCTAACTTATTATTATTATTATCATTATAATATTGAAAAATTTATTATTAATTAATACTGTTAATGGGATAGATAAATAAATATGTGTATAACGATAAATAAATGGTCATTTTAGTGTCTGTTATCAGCGCTAATACGATATAGATATGTTTAGTGATCAAGTTAACTACCTACCGCAGAGAGTTGTCCCGGCAGCTAAACGATTATACCGTAGTAGTATAATATACTCTGAATTGTTTCCCACAACTTTTTTTATTTTTTTCTTTTTTATAGAAAGAAGAAAGAGAGGAAAAAAGCCTTTAATATATAAGTATAAAATAAAATAAGATAAACTTTCAATTGTGTGTTATTTAAAGAGATATATAGAAACAGTTGTGTAGCTGCTGCATCTGGAATATAGAATGAAAGAAACGTCCTAGTGAGGTAGCAAGGACGTATGTAAATTTTTAAAATATATAAACTGGTCGTAAACTACAATACCAACACATTGACGACTTCTTAAATTTACACACATATTATATACACAATATCCAAGACGCCGTCATTAAAAGATCACGATAACGACCACACACCGTTTTGTCATCAATGTTTATGTCATTTTTTTATCCTTTGGTTTTTCGATTCAAAGAAGAAACATTTATGTTGGAACGCCCGAGATTTTCATCCAAAAAATTTTAGACTCTAGTTTTTAAGAGAAAACTAATTCAAGGAATTTTTTAAACAATAAATTAATCCCATTAATGAATAACTGGAGAGAAAAAAAAAACTCGAGCGGATATTGCAAGGTTCTGGATAGAAATAAAATAAATTATTTAACGAGCAGCAATTGGTAGGTATTACATTGAACGTAATATGAGCTATTAACTATTAGACGGTGTTTTCTAATGAAAATCAAGTTTCTCAACATACAGCATATTTATTATTGAATTGAATTGAAGCCTCGATGATCTGCTCTTGATCAATTCGATGGACGCTAGAAATCATTTATAATGTTTATAGGCCGGTTGTAGTATTTTTTTCTCGCTTGTTTCACTAACCTTTTTTTTTATTATTATTCATTTATTTTTATTATAATGGTTTAAACATGCTACCGCATCTTATTGGCCCCGTTGTTATCGAGGACGAATTGAAAGGCCGGCGCGTTTGATGCCGATGCAAGGACATCCTCGTACTCGAGCTACACAGGAGATTAATTCCCGAAGGATTCCCGGATTTTAATAAAAATTCTCACCTACAATTCTATGCGCAATTATTTTATATGTATTAAAAAAAAAAAATTGATAATATCATGGCTTTACAAATTGGAGCCTTCAATAAAATAGATTATAAAAATAAATAAAGATAATTTACGTGATTGTTGTTTATAATTAAATAAAACGGTGAGACTTAACCTGAGAAAAGCACAAGCAATCATATGATGAGAGTATTCTCACCACGTTTTCTGTCTCGCGAGGAGCTAAGCCGGATATCGCGGATCTTCAAAGAGCCGCAAACATCGTTAATATAAATTACCCATGCCATAGTCTACACACTACTTACTTTTTATTTTATTTTACTTCATTCATTTTTCTTATAACCCAACATATACACACCGATTTTTTTTTTTTATTTATTATTTTTTTTTCCTTTCAATTCAGTTAATTCCACCGATGTTCAGTGTATTATACTTATATAGTTTGGGTTTTATTCGCGTTGTCAATGATACCGATCTTTCCAAATAAAAAATAATATCTTCAATAATTGTTTTTATAATAAAATCGATGTATGAAGAAATTACGCCTGAAGAATAAAACTCTAATTTCATCAAATTTAGTGTTATCTCAATTAGGAAAGCAAATACATTTTTTCTTTTATGTAACTTGAGATTAAATTAATCATATTAATCATTATATCAAGTGCAAACATGTGACGTTACGGCGACAGTTATATTTACCGTCTGTTAAAAAAATATAATATTAACTTTTATAATTTCCATCGCACAGAGCAGAGATTATTTTTTCGCTTTATTTTATTTTATAATTTATAATAAATTGTTATATTGTAATTTTAAAAAGAAATTAATATTCATGCTGACTGGATTTAAATTAAAAAAAAAAAAAAAAAACCTTAAATTTTAATTAAATTATATAGTGGTATTGGATTACTTAATATACACGACACTTGTCGATTCGACATATATGTATAAATGAGAGAAAAAGGTTTATTTATACATGTATAAAACTAAAAATTAAATTTACAAAAAAAAAGCAAAGGGATCTCTCGTCACCTGTCAGTTGACAAACGTCCGTCACTTCCAACAGTTGCACCTTGTGATTTTTTTTTTCGCATCACTAAAGTCAGTCAGCTCACCAGAGTTTATTTAGGTGGAATAAAATGAAAATAAAACTTAAAAAAATTCAATTCAACTCTTAGGTAATTGGTAAAATACTTTGCCCTTTTTATCCTTTATATATATTTTATATACAATATATATATGTATGTATAAAAGATACAGAGTAACATCAGTCACATCCATTATTTAAATGATTATTTATGGGATGAGAGACATAAATAATTCGATCAGGGGCAACATTCGAATATGGTATCAATGACAAAAATACATGGAAGCAAATACACGGGCATCATAATCAGATACTGCATACATATACGATCAATATAATTTATTTATAAGATTTTATTTTATTTTATTTTATTTATTTATTTATTGCATATTTGTCTATTAATGGTGTAGGCAATAAATAAATATCTATACGCGAAAACCGATGACTTGAAAACTCGAGTTGGGTATTTCGATTCGTCACTGTCAGACAATGCGATGTCACGGAAGGTGAGGTAACAACGCATTGTGTAGATGAGACTCAAGATTGTCCGGGTGAAAAATGATCCGCGAAATGGGGGAGGCATTCCAACAAGTCTCAACACCACTCAACAAACGAGAATGCTAAATAGAAGAGATTAAGCCTAAAAATGTTTCCCAATCTTTTTTTTTATTGCTATACTGGAAAAAACAAGTGGCGACACGCCCGTCGAAATATTAAGTCCTGTTCTCATTAAAGTATAACTACTCTGTCTTAAATTCCAAATTCAATGTTAGAACAGGAGATTATTTAAAATAATTATAAAGCTAAAGCAATTCAGTATATAAAGTATGATAAAAAAAAATGTCATAAACATTTAATTTACATTGTAAGACAATGTGCAAGCTGCGTGTCACTAACGAGCTCGTCACGGTTGTCTTCTTTGAGTATGAGTACGTTTAATGATGTCGCTCAATAATTGCTAAATATTATTGTCGATTTAAATGTGACGATACATGTGTCTGATGACTAAATTGTTAATTACGACAAAGGTAATAAAAAATAACGCTCGTTAACGATCGTTAATGACCAATTAATTATTTCAAAAACAATTATAGCCACACGTTTAACGTTGAGGTGATTACTGTTATCACTCTACTATCTGTGTTCTTGCGAGTTAATCATGTATTTATATATATATAAAATAAACCAACTGCAGTTCAAGTACTGAGTATGCTGAGTAATTGCCTTTCTCATTATTAAATGTTTCAGTCTATTCCGAGTTAATTATATGAATTTATATTTCCCATTTAAAACCAAACCTGTCGTTTCAGCTGCGGTGTCCGAGCGGTTAAGGAGATGGACTTGAAATCCATTGGGTTTTACCCGCACAGGTTCGAATCCTGTCCGCAGCGAATATATTTTTGTGTTTTAATGAATGCAATATTAAAAAAATATTTAAAAAAAAAAATTTTTTTTATGATGTTAGATAAAAATATAACGGTAAAAGCTCAAGCTAAAAAACTTAACAGCAATGTATAAGTTAGTTGAACACGAGAAGGCGGAGAATAAAAAAGAATCCGCCCAACCCGGTTGTCTAGACAATGTAATTGAAGTAACAAAGAGTCTGCAATTACACTAATATAACTCTTGTTTTACTCGTATGTATATACCGGAAAAGAATGGCCGCAACTTCTCAAGGGTCATTTTGATTAAATTACGAGTGTAGTAGTCGTAAAACTGTCACTTTATATTTTACCTTCGCATACACGATATAATATATAAATATAAATATAAGTACATCATCGCCGGAAGTAATGCAATTCGATTCACAATTATTTATATATTAATTTTATTTTTCCTTCAACAAATTAGTGATTCATTATTAAATAGCTCATGGCCAACGTGTTAAAATATAAAAATAATATTCCACAAAAAAGAATCGTAAAGATGTCAGTATGCGGATGTATTAGAGCAATTTTTTTTTAATCCTTAAAGAATAGCGTATTGTTGTTGATTATTCATTTAAATAACATTTCAATAGTTGTGTGAGTTTCCTTTTACGTCCCGATTTGCTCCGATAATCAAATAAGCCTACCATTCTCCGTAACTATTACTTTATTGTCTACATTGTTCTTTAATGATATAATTAAAAATGTTAATCAATGAAATTTATTGTACTAATGTCTATATAAGAAGATTTGTTAACTGACTGGTACTTTTTATAACTGCAATAACTGTTTTAATTTTGCTAGAAATAAGTTTTCACAAAAGTAATTAAATCATAAAATTGTAATTGTTGAGACGAATGTCATTGTGATTGTTAATAGAATAAATTAAAAAATAAAATAGAGGGTTAATCGAAGAAGGTGGATGACAATGAAGGAAGAAGAAGGGCTCGGTGAAAGTAGATAGTTTAAAGGGGGTAAAGTTTAATCTTGCGAAGAGGCTTTTCATCGCGTGAATATCGAGAGAATTTGTCGCTCGGTTGGAGGCGACCCGAGCGAAAATAGATCAAAAGAATTTTCCATCATCTCTTGTTTTCTATACACACGGAAAACTCTTACTCTCAACTCTCTTTGGATGCCTTGTAATGCGTACTCAGAGATCCTTTCCTCTCTCTCTCTCTCTCTCGCTCTCTTTACTCTTGATGATACCAACAAGACTGTATAATAATAATTTATTATCTTTCGCCAACTCCAGACACACAACCTTGTTTTGTTGATAATATATATATAAAGAACGTCAAGAACAAGAACAAGTTCAGCTCGGTATTTATATATATTAAGTATAATAATGAGTTGAACGATGTTATCAAGTTGCGAAATTAGTAGTGCTTTGTTTAAAAATTATCTTCTATTATATTTTCTTAAACATCTTTTATACTTGTTGAAAACTCTTTAATAAACTTACTTTCTTAAACAACTTGTCGGACTTGCTTAACAACTTTTCTATACTCACATTTATAATATACCTTTTCATTTTTATATCCCCAAGGAAATTTGTTATTTATAAATTTATTAATTCACCTCCTTCGCTGAGCATCCATTTGGAGCTTTAATAGTTTGCTTTTTTTATATATTTCTTGTTAAAATTTAGCATTAAAAAAAGGGCTTGCAAGATTTAATTAATTAAATGTCGATATGAGCGATAGTAAGTGTGAATAAAGGAAACGTCATCTCATTAACTAACATCGAAAAGGAAAAAAAAAAAAAAAACTTAAAAGTCATATGGAGCAAAAATATAAAAAAAAAAGGCAAAACAAAGTGTTAAGTTATTATTCAAAGTGTCTAACCATGACGTTTGGGTAATTTAATTTAAAAGTTTCGCATCTGTTTTTCATTGTAGAATTACACCGAAAACATATTATCAGTAGGAATACATCATCATAATCAGCAGTAGCATCAGCATCAAAAGTATCCTCACGACTATACTTAAACACAGTCATTTATATACCGAAAATCACACCAATATAACCTCACAATATATTTATATATATATGTATATATAAAAGAACGCGAGCCATTGCGTATCCTCCATTGGAATAAGTTGAGAGATTCAAAGCCCGTCGGGAATGTCTCCTCATTAATAAAAGTGATTCCATGCGCGTCTTTGTCGCCTATATATTGCTCCGTTACTCGTTCAAATCTGCACAGATGCGTCGTTCGCCATCGGGGATACGCATACGCATTTTGTTCCTCGTTTCACGGTATTGAGACTACTCATCCTAACTGAACGAGATAATAACTAAAATAACAGAACCATAAAGATAAAGAGAAAAAAAAAAAACAGGAAGAGCATTGTTGCTCTCTACTCATCGTGATACCAAAACTCTCTAAGAATTTAAAGCACGAGCATACTTTAATCAATTTAGCTTGCCGACTATACACTATCTCTTCTTTTACTTTTTAATAATATTTGAATTTTTCTTCCTGCCAACTTAACTATTTTATTGGTAACATCTTAATTATGTATCTGGGTTTTGGAAACTACTAAACATAGTTGGTAAAATAGAGCATACGAGCGTTCATATAGAACTGAAGGGGTTGGTTAGTGAACTTGGCTGGGAATAAATGGAGAAAGAGAAAGAGAAAGAGGCTCTACATTAGCTCTAATCTAAGCAAACTAAACTAATACTTGTGATAAGTAAGTTAAGTATGAATTAATAATAGTTTGGCTGTAGCAGTAATTAACCGACTAATTTGTGTCGAGGTGAGGGTCTTATTTAATTATAACCACCGGCACCTTGGATCTATCTAACTAACTAACTAACTCTCTTTGAATCAAAGTTAATAATATTATATCGAAACAATCGCTAATTAACAAGCTCGATTTATTTATTTATTTTTTTCGAAAACTTATATGTGCCAACAAGAATTAAAAATTGTTGAGGTTGTTTTTTAGAGATATATTACCTGTTAATGGGCAGTTAACTTAAAGATCGTAAATGATAATAAATAAAAATGAAATTTTAATGATTAATTGTGAGGTTGAGATTTTATTTTGTTGAAATTACCACCACGTGGAACTTGACCTTGGGATATATGTTTAAGATTGGAGAAAGAACCGACTGAGAGATTGTTAGATAAGAAAATAATAAATGATTCTTGACCAAGTGACCGAGGTAAGGGCAAATATGTGTGTGTATATATATATATATAAATAAATATAAATGAAAAAAAAAAGGCAAGTGAAATGGTATACAAAGCAAGCTACCTAAAGCGGCGTCTGAATATATCCTACGAGTATGGAAATTAAATGCGAAATGTCAATATTAATTACGTAAACTTTTGTTTTTATTAAAACTTTGTCAACGCACTAATTTATTTTAATCCCGTATGTATAATTATAAAACGAATTTTTTAAATGAGGGTAATTTTTAAAAGTTAAATTTACGAAATAGAAGGCGCAAGCATACGTGATTTGATAAGCTTGAGAATAAGTTGAGTAGAAAAAAACAAGTGTACAACAAGCAATGATTTGTTAATTTAATCATTGTGCGTGATATATATTTTGTTTGCATTAATTTATTCAGGGCCGTTTATTTTTTTCGCAATAATATTAAGTATAGGAGGATCGAGTTAATCTCATGTATATTAATTCAACATATACATTTGAATATAACGATACAATTGAGGATATAAAAAATTTTATGTGTCGCGTGGCACATTTTATGTATATATATATATATATATAAAATGTGTATTTAACGGTCCACAGAGCCGATAAATCATCAACTTTCCGCGGGATAACGATTTGAAGAATTCAAAACGGGCGCGAAGTGATTAAACGAGTAGTTGTCATCAGTGACGCTAACATATTACATGCACTGTAGACAAACTTAATGATTTATATTACTGAACGATCTTATGTCCGTTAACTTGCAAATTATCACCGTGACAAGTCTCTAAGACTACATTTTATTTAATAGTCAACACTATTAATACTCATTTAAAGTATATCATCAATAATAACCTGTCTTTAATTTCTTCAAGTACTATCATTTTAATAATATCATTATTAATTCTTGTTGCAAGAATCTTTAATAACAAAAATTTTAAGTTGATATATATCGAACTTTTCTATTAAATCATTAAATAATTCTAGCAATCTTCAATTACTACGCGAGTGTCATCGTAAATAACAGTGTCCGAGATTTATGCAGCTGCAATTATCTTCTGCTGTTTAAACATGTCGCTATCTCACACATGCCACAAGATGTCCGTTATTGTCAACCTTTTACTTTTTTATCTTTTTAAATCAAGTATGCAAGTGACCATACGTTTAATTACTAGCAGAAATAACTGAAATAATGATCATATATTTAATAATAAAATATTATTTGATCATGAATGAATAGAATAACGTAAAAATTAGTGAGTTTAGTTGTTAGTTGTGTATTTTAGATTCATTCATTGAATATTTAATAACTTTAACCCGATAAAAAGATCCTCATCGGAGTTAATAGATTTCTAGACATCTAGAGCTGAATAAATTTGGCTTAGAGCCAGACAGTACGGTTTATTATAGTTTTGTTATGACAGTAAAACGTTTCGGTAAATTAATGCCGAAACAAATGTATCTTGTGACCCACGGCAACTGCGATGTACTCTTAATTGAATTGGTAAACATCGTAAGTTAACCAGTAAGTAGTCGCGTCGACGTAAATCACACAACGTAGTCTTGTAAACGCTGACGGTCTCTCCAAAGAAAATAAGAAAACTAAACTCAACGTATAACAGCTCTAAACAAAAAACGACGCTACAAATTAAAATATCGGGTGTTAAGATCTCAGCCTGGTCTGTCCATTTTTTTATTTATGTATTTTTTTAGTTATATATGTATATAAATAAAATTTGATAATATACTAGCGTATACACACAGATTGTCTGGCTGGTAGCTGGTGTGTTGAAAAATTTGATTTTATTTATACAGTAGAGTATCATAATGGTCTCAGGATAAGAATACTGACTACTTTAAGGAGAGTATGTTATTCTCACAAAAGCACTCTCAAATAATTCCTGGTGATTAATGACTTGTCACAGTTGTACTTAAAATAGAAATCGTCGAAGATAAATGATATATTTAACGACTGCTATTTTGCTTAATAAATTAATCTGGTGTAATTAAAAAACCAGGAATCACATTTTAGTGTGAAAAAATATAAACAACAGACATTTTTTAAAACTCTTTCAAATATTTTATCGTCACCTAATTAATTGCACTAAATATTATTAAATTTTTTATTTATATCAGTGCAAGGGTAACTTTAATGTTAAAAAAATATAAAACTATTCAAAATATTTTATCGTCAGCTAATTAATTATATTATAAAATATTTAACATTACGTTTGTTGATTTTATTCGGTACATTTTATCAATATAAATATTTTAACGAGCAATGAGAGAATGTAGTAACAACAATTTTCACTCGAATTGAACATTCTTGGCGAGTATATGGACGGGTATAATAACTTACGAAAAAATTCGTTTGAAATGTGAACCTCGGGGTAGTGAAAAATGCAAATACCCGAATAAAAAATGAATAAAAAAAAAAAAAAAATTAGATAAAATGTTAAGTTGCGTATAGCATTGATTTTTAAAAAGGTCGTAGATAAACAAACCTAATCCGAGGAGAAAATCATCGTGGAGAAGTAGCAAAAGTATGCTGGATAAGTGGGAAATTAATAACGCCCATAAGTATTCACATGTACGTAGTGTCCGTATGTATTCATTGCATATATATATATGAATTGGTAAATAGTGTATATCAGAGTACCGAGAGTTAAATCTTAAATTCTTTTATTCTTTTCCTCTCAGCATCTTTTCTCTTTTCTCTTTGCAACTAATGCAAGTACAGTCCAAGTTAAGCGGTAGCGGCAAAGAGATAAGACTCCCATTACTGAAATACCGATCACCGACGACAGACATATACACACAACACACAACACACGGCCAGTCACACACGGAACTTTATTACATTTTTTTCATTATTCTTATATACCCCGAGCAATTACTTTAAGGCACATGAAGTCCGCAAAGGTACGAAACATTAATAAATATTATATTTTTATTTTTAATTAATTATAAAATTTATTTAAAGTTATTTTGTGATTTTTTTTTATCAATGGAGCTGCAAAAGAGGATGACAAAAATAAATGATATATAATGAAAGGTGGGAGGGTATGATGTATACGAATATTCTTATATATGTAATAGCAATGCGGATTCAAGGAGTAGAGGTATACTGAGGATACGTGGCTGTCATGAGAGTATGATTTGTCGCGACGTCGACCAGCTGCCGCCCTCGTTACGTTGCTGTTACTCTTTCTCTTTCTATACGAATATATACTCTTTATTTCATTTGTCCCTTACATGTATTTTGTGGTATTTATAAATGTATATACTTATACTGATATAATATATTAGAAAAAAAGTAGCAGCAGCAGCAGCAGACCCCAACTATGAAACCCGCGTGTGTCTGACTTTGCAATATGTTCCCGATCTGCACACATTCGTTAAAAAACAAAAATTGCCCGGGTATGATTATCAACTGATAGAATTTATTTTTATTAATTATTTTAATGTTATATGTTTTATAAATTAATTGGTAAATTCAGAAGAATAAATCCGACAGGACAATAAATTTGCAAATAAATTAAAAAAGAATCGATTGAAAGACTTGATCGTGCGAATCGATAATCTAAAGATCTCACGATCGAATCGAATACAAACTACATCTTCGGAGCGATAGAATATATAGTGTATAATATAACCATGGGACAAAAGGCCCTTGAATCCCGGAAACGGGGATCGCAAATAAAATAAAATAAAATAAAACAAGGCAAAATGAATAAATACAATTAAATAGACGAGCAAGGAAGAGATTTGCGAGCTTTTTTGTCGTCGCCGATTATTTTCTCACAGTATAAAACAAAAAACAAAAAACAAATAAAATAAAATAAATAGTTGTATCATTTGTAACAAAGAAACTAAAAAGTCTTTTTTAGAGTTACGAACAAAGGTATCGATAGCAAAAAAGGTTTGTCTTGATTTTTTATTTCTTTCGATGGATCGTATCGAGCAAATCGACAGTATCAGCCGACTGTCGTCACTGACAAACCTTAAGACGCATTCGTGCCAATTGAATTGCAGATTATTTTCGACAGATGGACACGATATGGCCCTCTACTGCCTCTGCTGTCTCTGCTAAGCACTAAACGACTCCAAAGACTCGTTTGCTCATACCTATTTTTGCCAAACTTTTTCCTCTCTTTATATATTTTAGTTTACTCCAAAAATTATTTTTCTTTTCAATTAAAAATTCAAACGACTTTATTATTAAAATATTTGATAAAAATCGAAAAAAAAAAAAAATCAGGAAGATTTATTAATAATTTGATTTATTAATACTTTCTGAGTAGACCGCTTGCACAGCCGGCAAAAGAGCAAGAGCCAAAGTCCGTTATCCTTCAATATCAAATAAAAGAGAAGAGTCGGCTGATGGGAGATGCCACGAGAAATATAACCCACAGTTGTATATTGTATATGTATGTAGTTGGATAATGTGAAGATTTAACGGTGTGATATAAACCTGTGACGAACTTGACGTACTGCGTGTGCCAGAGTAGACCGAGTGATCCGATCTACAGCAGGAGGCCAACTTGACACTGAATAAGTCAATGTCTCGATTGGAATTGTCGGGTCGACCGTTATGGATTGCACTGCCGACTCGAGGACGATACTTTAATAAAACTTTACTGACTGTCTATTTGTATGTACCCACTAAACTGTTTTTTATTTTTCTTTATCGAGAAATTTCATGCTAATTCAATATTATTTTTATTTATTTATTCATTAAAGTCTTTCGAGTTTGGAATTTCTCTAAAATTGGAGCAAGTTAATAAATAAAAAATGGTGTTTGGGCGTGGCAAGGCTGCTGACAATACTCTATGTAGCGCATAGTCACCTACTTGATCTATTATCGTTCTACATATGTTTAACATCTTTATTAAATTATAATTTCATTTAATTTATCCTGATAGTTGTACTGATGAAAAATTATCTTGTTCAAGAGAAATAATATTTCAGAAAAATAAATAGAAAAGATGATTGTATATCCTTGGAAAAGTGATATTGACATGAGTAAATGAGTAAATGAATTTATTAATCAACATTTAAGTATTTATAGGTAAAAATATCCTTGAACAAAGGCGGAGATAAAGTAAAATATATAAGTTTTTGAGAAAAAAAATTTTCGAAGCGAGATAGTTGATGGGAATGGGGACGTTGCGATGCTGTTGCTGGTTTTAATTTATGTAGGAACCTAGAAAACTCTCGACTGAAGGCAAGATACCAAGTATAACCCCGAGAGAGTTTAGAATAAGAAGGGAGTAGCGAAGAGCGAAGATGAGAGTCAACATGTGACAGAAGCAAAAACTACAAGTCGTTATAATTTATACACTAAACGCCTCAAGTTAAGAAAACTTGCTTTTTATTATTATTATCATCATCATTACTTCTTTTTCATTCCATCATTCTCCATCTCATATTATACACGATCTTATTTTGATTCATTCCCCAGACGGCCTTCCCTGCCACGTGGATAATATCATTCATTTATTTGTTAATGATACCACAATTAATTGCATAACAAAAATCTTTAAATCTTTTATTTGGTATTTATTTTCAAATAATTGACTTATCCTCGGATTTTGTCGAATAAATACGGTGGTAAGCTTTTCGCTTATACTCGAGAGTATCAGTTGGATCAGTGACTACAAAGGAATACGAGAGATTAAAAGAAAAAAATAAAAAGGCAACCAACAACTCCATTCTCTGTCTGAACTCGGTGGGTTTAAAATATAAATTTTTACCCTCAAAGTCTTGTTTGGGTTTGGACTTTAATGTTACATAACCCAGGAGACACATCGCCACCTCGTCGAGACGATCGTAAAATTTGGTCAGCAGGTAAACACTTTTGCGGTTCGTTTGAAAATCCACATGATATCACTACACTGTTGAAAGGGCCACTAGGAGCCTCGATTAAATATAGACTAGTTAAGGAATATTTAAATAATAATAATAATATATATTTAGCACAAAAAGGCAATAAAAATCAAAGTGTGTATGTATAATATAAATTGATTTAAAAATTTATGAGATTAAACAACAAACTTTCGCAACACATATTTATTGGTTATATATAAACGGGTTTTCAGACTACTCCCGGTTTCCGTTCCATTCGGAGAAGATCGAGTGTAAGACAGAAAAAGGGATGAAAAAAAGTAATCCTCATACATACACATTGACATCGATAGACTTTAGTAGTCTCACAACTCACAAGTTAAGTTACTAGTTACTGTTTACTGTTTATACTATTTACTACCAATGAGCATGGTTCCGGTCTGGTTGCCGCGATCTATTGATTTCCCTGCTCTCTGCTCTCCGGTCGATTCCAGTAGTCACTGCTAATCTCTGGTTATAGGTTAGGTACACACATATTATTGACTACTACCACTATATTCTTTCGTACATCTGTTGGTCGCATAATTTTTTCGAGCGGTCGTTGCGTAATGGAAAAGCGATAAATTCTTAGGCGACCAGTAACGCCGGTATATTTATTTATATGTATGTCTTGTACGTACCTAGACTACCAACGCGGTTCATTCTAAAATTATAAAAATCCTTTTTCTCTTACGGAAATAATCACTGAAGGCCTTTCTCTTTTCTCAATGAAAAGACCAATAATCATTCACCATCCTATTATTTATTATCACGTTTAAATTCTATTCATTCTACTTTTACTGCTACTGCTTCGAATTTAATTCAATCAAGAGCTTATTTATTGATACTTTATGTCTCTATATAACGTACATAATACATTTTATGTCTAAAGAACGATAAAAAAAAAAAAAAATTTATAAATAAATTTACAAGTTAATTAATGACTTGAAACTTTTAAATTAGAAAAGATTTTCTTCTTGCTTACATCATAATGAAGTAAAGTTAACTTGATGAGATTTAAAAACCCAACAAGTTAAGGGTGGACTTTTTTTTTATTGAAAGTTATAAACCTAAACATATATGTGTAAGTATTTTTTATTTTAGTGAGTAGCTCTCTAATCTCCGGTATTAAAAGTAATTTATGTGTTGGTGTATGTTATACACCCTAACCCGTCTTATTCAGCGATCCGTACGCCGTACGTCGACATTTCTCTTTGCTCTTGCGGTGTTTCGCTTTGGAAGAGCGGCTCGTGAGCACTGTCGACAGCGATCGGTGAGACAAGACATTCGTCACATGTCAGCAGTGACGATAGTATAGCAAAAAAGTATACAAAAAAAAATCCTCGAAAAAAAATTACCAGCACATTAAGACACAAAAGTGATAATCAATGCTTGCAAGCATTTCATAATAATAATAATAATAATAATAATAATAATAATAATAATGATAAAAGTATTGTATGGCGGCGAATCGAAAGATCGGTAAAATCGGTACTCGGGTTGGGTTCGGAACTTGGCGACACAAGTTTACTTTTATTTAAATGTTTATTCCTTTTATTTAGGGCCTGACCCTCGGGCTTGGACTCGGACTCGGGTTGGTTAGCCACTTGGTTTTGGTTCTTAGCCACTTGGTGATCGGTGTGTGTCTGTGTCTCTCCTTAACTCCTTAACTTTTGATTATTTTTTTCTCTATCTCTGTCTCTGTCTCTTTCCCTCGGGGACCCGGGAATTAATAGCCGAGCGTATTCCGCCGGTACGGTGTCGGACGAATACACGAGCGCGGTTACTCGTACACGGTGTGCGGAACGTTAAAAACTCGCGGGACGATCAACCCGTTTTCTCACGGCAGCCGCCTGGCTCTTGTCTCTTTTCTCTTTTCTTTCCTCATTTACCACCGCCATCACCCATTTCATTTTCTCTCTTCTCTCTTTTCTCTTTTCGAATAATCTCTCTACCACTCAATCTCTCTTGTTCTTTTTCTTATTCTTACTCTTTTATAATATATACCTTTCTGTACAATCCCACAAGAATATATAAGACACTTTTATACGTGCTTTATTGCTTTACTCGAAAAGTTCACTGCTGACCGTAAGTTAAATTATTTTTAATATTATTATCATTATTATTCACTACCAGAGTCTCCAATCTCCACGGATAAAACCCTCTTTGATGCATTTACTCCTTTTTTTTACTAAAATAACAACAACTTTTAATTTAATACGTTATTTATTCACTTAATTATGCTATAACTCACTCCCAGTTAAATATATTTATAAATTTATAAATATATATATATATAAGTTTGCCTTACTGATCATCATTTTTATTACTATCACATTATTTTCATCATAAATTATTTAAACTACGACATTTATCAACAAAAAATTTCATTTTTTCACATTTTTATTCCAAATTAATAACATAATACTCCAGTAAAGTTATTATTTTTGACATAAAAAATGACAAAAGATGAATAAACAAATCAAAAGTGTCTTACTTTAAATCATCCAGATGTATAAATGAAATAACTTTTAATCAACGCAAGGAGTAGTAGTATTATAGTCGACTACCTACAGATAATTTATTCAAAGCATCAGCTCGAATCTAGAAAATAATTCGACGAGATTTTAATCTAAGAAAGAACCGATCACCCGGATTATTTATTTATGTATTTTAGGATTTTTAAAAATTACTCGTACACTAATAGAGAATTTACAAAACAAAATTAATTACCATTTTTTATGCTTCTGATTCATCCAATGGAATTTATTTATATTTAAAATTAATTATATTAGGAAATTCAGTGCCCTTGCTAATGGATGTACTCATTTTTATTTTATTTTTGTAAAAGTATTTGTTAACAAAAATTACCCACTTAATCACTTGACAATAACATTAAATCTTATTGACGTCGTGGTAGGTTAAATGGTCTCACTAAATTTATGTTTGTTCTAATACTTGTTAAAAAAAATAAAAAGTACAATAAATAACCCCGTGTGCTGCGAATAAAAGAATAATAATAAAAAATATAAATAAATAATAAAAAGTAAAGGTTGTACAAGAGAGAGTAAATAAGATACCGGTAACAGCTAAATGGTATTCGACACCCCGTCGCGAACGGATGGTTACATGCATCACGTATAGACCGGGAGTGACCAGGAGCACACTTAACCTCCTGCCAGACATATTCAAATTATATATATCCCCATAAAAGTACTTAAATAACTAAAAAAAAACAAACTATTTTTAGTGTTAATGCGTGTGTTAAATGTTCGCGCTTTCTCCGACGGACAGAAATCATCAATATCATTTCATTAATTATTATCATCATTATTATTCTGACAAGGGTATTAATTTGTCAGGTTGTTAAACAAATACACATGGTATAAAAATATATATGATTAAATTCTCAGCTTGATTATAACCCTATAGAGATGTATATTAATACAATATGTTATTATGTATTATGTGTACACATATGATGATGAGTAGATCCGCCGACAAGTCTGGAGACTACCGCCTCTTTTGTGCTTAATTATTCACTCGGGAAGTGTTAATCCGATTATATACATCTTATTATAATACACCCACCAATTTATATACACAACCAGGCAACATATTTATTCAAAAGGATTACATTCTACATGACATAACTCAAACTGCAGTTTTAACATACATCTCTTCCCGCTGGGCGATAATAAGCTGCTTCATTAATTACTCGGTTCATCATTTTTTGTTATTATCCATTTTGGATCTTTACTAAAATTACAATGATAAAAAATTAACTTTATTTCTTAATAAATTCAAGGGCTCTTCTTTTTAATTAACTCATTAAATGAACTGACTTGAAAACGGAATAATACAAATAATAAACATAACATTAATACAACATTTGATGGCCTGATATACTTAATGTTTAAATGAATGTTAACCAGACCGGTAATACAAATGATCTCTTATCTTTTTAAGACCTGTGTAATGTACAAACGTTGATTTAAAAGGATTCTTTGAGGTTGTTGGCATAAAATAAACGATTTTATCAAAGAAAATGTTTAAATATCAGGGACTACTTACTCTGTCATACTGATGAGCCGTAGCAGTGGCAGAAAAGGGTTGAAAAGGCGCGGGTCTTGCGGGACTATGATGAGCAGTATGTGGATTAGCATGTGGATGAGGATGCGGCGCTGCATGAGGATGACTCGGGTGCGGGGGCGGCGGTGGCCTCTGATAGAGGTAAGGATAATATTGATACATCACCTCGGAGCAGCTCATCACACCCCCCGGACCCGGCACCCCAGAGCCGGCCTGCCGACTAGCGTACCCGAACGTTGCACCCGCGTAACCCGCGCTCGAAACTTCCTCCACGCTCCGTTATTTTCTTCCGGTAATAAACTCAAGATTGTGTTGCTCTCCCAGCGGCTTCTTATTCCTTATATCTTCTTTTCTCCTCGATTAAAAACTATTGCTATCAGTCAATTGCTATTCAGTTGCAGAACCGCTAATCATTATCAAAAAATGATCATAGCAGTTCATTCATCTTCTTTCCACTTTTGTTTATTTATAATAACACTCACTATTTACAATCACTGGTTAAATAATCTGTCACCCGACGGTTAACACTCTCATTGTCGCTGACAACTAGTCATCAATATATTCCATTCATCCAATGCATCCGTACATTATCATCATAATATAATATTTACACTTTTGGAATCACTAATAAATTATTTTACTCACTAATAGATTGAATATATATTATGAGGCTTTTATACACTTGCACCAGAAAATCCTTTTCTGAACGCAACAACTCAAAAATAATATCCTTGATTGAAGAGTATGTGAACAACCAGCAGGTGTAGTTTTTTTAATTCACTAATTTCACTGAATATGTGTGGACATAATTAAAAGTAAAAGACAAAGCTGGCTGGGATAGTGTTGGATTAGATGGAGGACGAATACGGTACAGAGTCTCTGGTGGACAAACACAGACTGAATCGAGGGCCCGTGTCACCCTCTCCCACCGGCGAGAGCTTTTTTTCTAGCCGATGCCTTTCCCCGGTGTCTTTTTAGTCGGGCTGTCTCTTCTCTCCCTACAGCTATCTCCTGCTAACTCACGACTCCCTTTGAGCATACAGAAACAGATACAGATACAGATACACACACATTCTCAACCCTACCAAGGAATACAGGAGTATATATAGGATGACGTCGAGGGTCGAGAACCGCCTGATCACCCCAGCTCCTACTGCTCCTACGACTGCTGTACAAACGGGATACGCCTCCTGGCAGTACCAACCGCAACCAATCGCATGCTACCTTTCTTCTGTCCAATGAGACTGCCGGTGTGCCACTCCTACAGCACTCATCTCCCGTTTGTATTGATCCCACAATGAACCCCTGGCTAGTTTGCAACCCGCTTGTATTAACAAGTTCCGTGGGATTAAAACTATCATCATATCTATCTTATCCTCATCCAAAATCCTCTTCCTCATCTTCATCATAATTTCCTCTTTTCAAAATTTCATACTGCTCTCCAATTTCATAGGGATGAAAAATCTGATGATGATGATGATGATAATAATGACAATCAATAATATGATGATGATTTTCTTGCAGTATGGTCATCGCACCTTTTATTTTTATTGGTCGTTGCTTTTTTGACTACCCCGAATCACTACCAACAGCTTCTTCCTTTTTCTTCTTCTGCTTCATCTTCTTCTTCTTAGTTTTTTTTTCTTCTCCATCTTCTCTTCACTACCCGACACTCCAGACCAGGAGGATAATGAGTCTTAATTAACAGTTTCGTGGTGTTTCGGGAAGCTTAATTTCCTGCTTAAAATACTGAGGAATGAAACGATTCATCCGACTAAATTCTCAGATAAATCATGATTTTTCTTTAATTATTTTTTTATCATTCTAAGATTAAATTACAATGTTTTGTTGCTGCATGACTTTATTAGTGACATTCTATCAGCAACATTGATGTAATTACTTTACATCCAATTGCGCATTATATACTGAGTGACAAACTAAAGTTAGTGAAATTAAGCTCAAAAAAATTTTTTTTTTAAACGATGGTTTTCCGGGTGTGTAAAATAATTTCATCCATCCATATAAAGGACAGAAAAAGTTAGATTAAACACTTGACCGTATCAAATGTTGTTCAAACATACTCTGTAACTAATCCAGTATGTAATCCAGCAGGTCCCAACAGCTTTGTAAAGGGTGTCCAATCCCGTAAAATCGGTAACAACCATGACGATGCACCCTGATTGTAATTTTTTTGGCAATTCACGGTTCTGTGTGTGCTCTATATACATATTTATTGCTCGAATGACATCTAAAACATTGCTTACCCTCAATTATGTATATTTTTCGTTTAGACCATCTAATAAAATATTATATTGAAATGATAATAACAATATTAGGAGGGTAAACAAGCACACGTGTCTTATCCACTTGACAATGCTGAAAGTTACACTCCCACTGTTAATAGTCAGGCATTAAATTTGTCATTGATATTGAAGCGTAGGGTAGAGGGTGAGTTAGCCAGACAACCCGCGATCAATGGAGACAATGATGTGGGAAAAATAATGCTTTGGTTGATGGCAAGTACCAAAATCCATTGTATTCGATATATGAATTACTCTTTTGATGCAAGCGTGGATAATCCTTTTCTGCTTATGCATAAATAGGTGCATCATAAAAGACTAAAAATTTTGTTGTCTAAAATTTTATTTTTCTTTCAGTGAAATACGGCTTTGAATTATTATTCTGATGCAAAGCTTTATTAATATTTATCAGTTGATTTATTGAAGTTATTATTTATTTATTGAACCACTTATTCATTGAGCTACGTTGAGCATGTTGTTGTCATTTTAATATCTCGAATTATTTTGAAGATAGTGGGATTGTTTTTAAAAAAAAAAAAAAAAAAACAATTATGTAAGTATTCTATGATCGAAAACATAAAGAACTACGCAGCGTGACTATTGTCATTATGTGATGATGAAACAATCGAGTTAAAGTCTTTACAGAAGATAAATAGCAGCAGTTGTTTATCTCGGTGAAAAGACTCTTTGGATGATGAAGAAAACGGAGTAAAAGATTTCTAAAGAGGTTTAAGAAAAAAAAAAAATGAAGTTGCGAACCGCGTGCTCCGAATAATTACGTTTTTTGACAATTCCAAAGTATAAAGCAGTCTCTCTCTCACGAAAGTGAGTCCCACGAAACCCATGAGCAACACAAAGATCGTATGGAATGTTGAAATAGCAAATTAGGAGATTCCTCAGCATCCGCCCCCTCTTCTGTACCGTCCAATTCTAAATTGTCGACTCAAGTGATTTTTACTTTAATTTTTTTTGGCCCTACTGACAGCCCTACAGTCTTACATTACTCTTAATTATATATTTTGTCTCTCTAAATAAACCGATTACAGAAAAAAAATTATTTTCTCCTTTTGATCACATAAATTTTCGATAATGCTTAAAACCACCAACTATAATTGGAAAAAATTTAGTTATCTAAACATTATAATATCTTACTCTAAAAGTTTAAATCGTCTAAAGATCTCATAATGTTTTAGGACCCGATTTTCATTATTAAACGAGAAATTTTATTATATATGGAATAATTATGCTTCAAAAAATAATTTCTTGAAACTGTAAAACAACCAAGATAGTGTTACAATGGATTTATTGTATGATACTCTGACAAAAGAGGAATTTCATTTAATATATTTTGTGTATCAACACTCAATAAGAGTAGCCGTCAGTGGGTATATTACTGTCAGTCGGTATAACAGAGAATGAGAATGAGAACGCTGATTACCTTCAAATTTTAAGGAATAAATAAAAAAAAAGAAATAACTGAAATACACATCGGGTATTGATGGTGAATTATTTGCTCTAAATATCTATGACTCTCATCACTATTTATGAAGTATTACCAAGATTAAGTAGTGTTTGATTATCCCAATTACTATCTGAATAGGGCCTTGATATACTTTTCTTTGTTTGCTAAACTTAAATGAGGAGAATAAATCAACTGCGATCTGATGGTCTTAAAAATTCGTCTTGAAACACTCCCGTCGTCGCGCCTCAATTGTAAATTCATTAAATATTTTAGTATGATAATAATTTATTTCCTCGGTTCTTTAAATTTAACTGGGCTAAATTTTCCATGGTTGTTATAGCGTTTATTACCACTAGTTATCGAAAAATTAAATTGCTAAAGAGAAAAAAATTATAAGGTCATTAAAAAAATGACATAACGTACTATTAAAAAAAGCTATAAATTATGCTCAATTTAGATGAACGATTAATAAAAAAAAATATGATATCTTCTGATGGCAGAAATTTTAACATTTTTAACTCGTAAAATAATTAAAGCATGGCCATAAATTAAATGATTACAAATAGACTGTCCAGCAAGAAGATTCTGAAGATCAAAAACCAACAATGCATACTTAATAAATTAAAATAATGTTTTGTTGAATTAAAAATGATAAAAATGAGGAATTACCGTATCGCTAAAAATAGATAACAACAGTTAGTAGATAACTCGACGATATTATAAAATTCAAACGAAATAGATGTAAGCTCACGTCATAGATTACAGATTGTGACCTTTCTCACGTCATTACGCTTCGTACATTCAAATAGTTTTAAGTATATCCTATTTATATTCAAGAAACAAACTGTTACATCTTGTTCAAAATCACTTGGTGTAAATATATTTTAAAATTCATTTCCTCGAGTTGTAGTATTGGCATTTTAATATCTGCGCCTTTATTTTCTATTCTCTATTCACTTGGTAATAGTAAGCTATACTTACATATTCCGTTCTCCAATCACAGAGCCTACGGGCAAATATCTTCAATTATTACGATCACCACCATGATTATAGTCGTTAGAACTATTGGCAATTGAAGAATTAATCATTTTTTATTGTTATCTAAATACAATAGACGCGTTAACGGACGTTAAGTGAATGACGGCGGTAATTAAGAAAAAATCTCGATCAATTGACCGTACTTCCGCATGAATTATATTTATGCTGTCATTGTGTACAATACTTGCCGCTATTTATAATAGTAAAAAATGATAAGTCATCATCTGAAATAATTGATAAAATTAATAATATTTTATAATCGACCCAGTAAAAAAAAAAAAAAAAAAAAAAAAAAAAATAAA
>JZSA01006136.1:0-26760 GCA_000956155.1 Cotesia vestalis
AAAAAAAAATTAAATATTCCTGACACAACTGAACATATTGGAAATATTCATTAAACATGAAGAAAGAATAACATTAACAGCACTTGTCTCAACAGAATAACGTTTTCAAACAATAAAACATTAATGGTTGTGCATACAAATTAATATATTTTGAGAATATTTGACGGTTTCTGCATAACCCTATTCAGAAACCGCAAAATGCGAAGCATACCATACAGTTGAAGAAAAAGAATATAAAAAATGACAACAAGATAAAAGATATTGCTCTGTTATGTTATGTATGATAATACTCATACCATATTAAAAGTCAAGAATAAGTTTTATGCACTATTAAATGGGGACGCAGTTAGAGTGACGAATGCCTAAATACGCATTTGAATTAGTACTTGTATTTGTATTTGTATTAAACTGGCGCCGACTTGAGCTTGAGAGTTTATGCTGATGATGCAATGGTACTTTACTACGTACTGCATCTCTTCCTATATGAAAGGCATCACCACTCTATCAGTATACTTGCTATGTAGATTATCTTTCAGTAGCAGTACCAGTAGCATTATAAGTATTGGTTGCATAGCTATCGATTTATATTGACACGATGCACTATACTCACAGAACATTATCATATAATCCTAATGTATGGATGATCTATCTATTATTAGCCCTTGAAATATTTATGGTTAACATTTATTAGGTCTCAAGTCTTTGAAATTGCCGAGTAGAAACATGAAACTACCCAGATTTATTGAAATAAATAGTTGGTTGAGAAATGGAGTTTTAAAATTAACGATCAAACGAGACAACGGAGGTAACAGTGGAGAAAATATTGAGAAAAAAAAAAACATATCCTTGAGCGAGGGAGTGCCAAGTTATATTACGGTATCCGGCAAAAGTTGCGTGGGTTCATTCAAGACTCATCGTCACCACTAGTAAGCGTTGGCTGTTTGTCTCTCTTGGGTTTAGCTCTTCTCGCGTACACTATCTAAATAAGACAACTAGTTTACTCTTTTACTTTTTCTCTCCCAGCGGTTGCAAATAATAAAACAAAAAGAAAAAAGGAGATCGTTACTTACGCTCACACTTACTATCACATGGAAACTTTCGGTCCATTGTGTGGGTTGTTAAACGTTACTTTTACCAATACAAAGGTAATATTATCGTACATTTTACAGCGGGAATCGAATTTAATATAATAATACCCAGCTGGTGGGTATTAACAAAGGGAAACAACTTTAATAAATATTAACCTTTTTGACATTGCAAAAAATACAGGTTCAAGTTCGCGATACTCAATAAAACTTTTTGCAAAGCTTGTTGGGTAATCTGATCATTTGTTTGTTTACGATTTTAATCCTTTAGATATAGAAACAGCATCGAGTGTAAAATGTTATCAATTATTAATAAGAAGAAAGTAATGATCTTTGTATATTTATATTTATAATTTATAGATAGTGTAAGTAATCTTAAAAGAAATTAATACCAAGGGCAATAATAATAAAATAGATAAATCTTGGCTTTGCCACTCTTTATACTCAATAATCTTAACGTTGAGTATTATTTTTTATTATTAGATATTGTCAACGATTATTATAGACATGACGAATCAAAGTATTTGCTATCTAAGTATCTAAACATATCTCTTGTCGTGTATTACAAAATGTCACAGTTAATTTATTACCGAGAAAACGAATAATGCTTGAGACTGATTGTTTATAATTATGATAGCAAATTATTGGATCGTCATTGTCTCATACCGTTTATGATATAATAATAAAACAGATCATCGAAAAGCTATTTGTGGTCATGATGATCAATGTGATCACCGTAAGAGTAATACGCTATAAGTAGCTTGCTCGCTAATGTAAGCAGAAATAGTTGTTTGAATGTTATCACTGGGAATCACAGATAAATATGATGGATAAAAGCAAACAGTAAGGGATAGAGATATATAGATATATATGTACAGATTAATAGTGAAAGGAATGAATCATTGAGACCACCCGTATGATCATCCCCAAGCGTACTTTAAATTACAGTAATTATTTTCCCGAGAGCAGCATAGATGAGGATTCAAAGAGTGTATGAAAGTAGACGCTTTTAACGGATATATACTAGTAGAGCATTAATGCTTGTTTTAATGTTTTAAAATATACCATATACCACCAACGAGCGAGTCTTAAATTATTCAGCTTTCTGATCTATCAATTCATAAATAACGCGCCGAGAATTAAGGGTACAATAATATGTATAAGTATAACCGAGTTAATATCTAAAAATATACATGTTGTACATGAAATTAGATTGATAATAAAGATTAATTTGATAAAAAGTAATGAGTTTTGTCGAGTGGAGTTAAATAGAGACGACCACCCAAGGAATTTAGCGTCGCAGTAGGAATCGGGTAATTTCTTTACTTACATCAGGGAATTTCTTGCTTCAAAGCTACTCTACCGCCTTCACTACTTATGTACGAATATACACACTTGCGTAATGTCTTAGATTTATGATAACAAAAATTAAACGTATATAGTTGCCTCGTATTAGCCTCGATGTCATTTTTTGTTGTCGTTGTCGTCAAAAGGAAATTTTTTTTGGGTTATAATACCCAATAAAATTTAAGACATGACGTATACAAGTTGTCACAATATGCCCGAGGGAAAAAAAAAATATTTTTATGTCGATTTAAATATCTGCAGCTGGTGATATTTCACCGTATGACAAAATATATATAATTATTTGTCAATTTTTTTAGAATTTAGCCATTGTAAATTTATTTAAAGACAGTTTACGCAACGTTCTGTTACTCTCAAAAAAACTTTCATTATTTATAAATTAAACAGATGTATCCGAAAATATCTGAAAGCGTAGGTGATGAAAAATTTGCAAGAATTAAATAAAACCCAATGCTCTGTTTTTAATAAATCCGTTATTGCCCAATTCGGTTAGTCTATTTTATGACTGTTATTATTATAATACGCGGATAATCTGTAAGAATGTTCTGTTCGATAATTCTAGTTTTATTTAATCAAGATATACTTAGTAAAAATATCAAAAGATTGCGGGTAATTTCTGCGACTATTTTTTTTTTATATTATACCGGTTGAATAAAATAAAAAATAAATATTCAAGATAATGACTGAAGTTGATTTATAAAAACAAAATGTGTTAATAAATTTTAATATAATAATTGGTGGTGTGTTTTGTGTGTCGATGATTGATGGTTCAATCGATCGTCAATCACTGTTGATCAATGAATTCCGATGTATCGAAATCAATTAAGGCAAATCGCGAGAATAAAATTGACATTTTAAATGAATAAATAAATAAAATTATTTTTGACAATACTTTTCAAAGTATTCTTTTTTTTTTCTAATACAATCTAGATAATTATAGCTTTGTTAGAGGTCTAATTAAAACCACGCATAAAATGAAGATAGATATGATCCTTCCGAGAAAGCTGACGGTAGTATAAGAGTGTCAATGGTAACTCTGTAGTTTCTAGCATAACTTTTTCTTTTTATTTCTTATTTTTCAAGATACCAATGATTTATTTATCATACATTGCATACTTCTATTTGTGTTTACTACTTTGCTATAATACTGTTTAAATTTACTGATGTAATAAGAAAGAGTTTTTAATCTGTAAAAAATAAATTAGATCAGAATGAAAAAAGCAAATCGTAAAATATTAAGGACAATGGGATAAAAATTTCGCAAGGCCTGACTCATCGTTATGTCATGCCGAATCCAAAAAAAGGTCCCGGCAGTCATAAACAACGATTTTGAATGTTCTGGTGGACATCGGTGGTGATTTCAAGCAGTGGTGCTCTTATACTTCTTTATTCACTTACTCTCACCGTTTGTTGACTAACCGGTTTTATTTTCGAGTAAGTTTTGCGGATGGAAGAAGAGACAAAAGGTCGTGACTTGTCTGTCTGCTGCTGCTGTTAACATTTTTACTATCATTTTATTTTTTCTTTAATGACGCCATGACCAATTTGATTTGTTATTTTCACGGTTAATTTGATGCCTCCAAAAACACAACGAGATCTGGTGTGTTTTTATTATTTTTATTTTTTTATTGCATGTAGATACATAAAAGCTGGCGAACTCCTTATAAGACCCGAGTTTAAAAGACCGTACCGCGTACTTATGTTACCTACATTTATTCTTATTGGTATTATATGCAGAGAGGTATTATATTATGGGTATGAGTATCGGTATTAATCATGAACGGTGCATATGATATGAGTTTTAATTTATTTATATCAACTGACGTATTCATATTATGACTGACGAGTAGTCATATTGATGACCCACTTCAAGTTTCAAGCTCCATTATGACATTCCCTCTGACCTGGCCTTTAATAAACAACATCTCAACTCTACTCTACTCCCTGGAGCGTTTATTGCTAACTTACCCTCCAGGGAATCCAAATTTACGACAATTATTCCTAAATTTAACTCGTTTAACACATTCATTCCGTTCAATTACAAGTTTACTGCATAATTTATTTTTCTTATCATTTATACAATCTAATTGATCGATAAGCGAATAAATTGTTGCAGTCAATTAATAAAATTGTAAGCAATTATTTTTAAACTTTCAATCAAACTTATTAAATATTAAAAAATCCTTGTACCAGTGAACAAAATCATGTTATTGATGGGCGTAATAATCTCGTTAGGATAACCAGTTCATTTGGATTAATACTAATAATTATTGTTGTATATGATGCATACTTAAAACATTTGAACTAAAGAAAAGTTTTGCATAAACCCACTTTCAAATTATATCATTGAGAATTGAGAAGTAAAGTGCAAATTAATGGCCAGGTGCCAATTGGAAACATATCAGCATGGACACACTTAACTGACAAGTTGTGAGTAAATAAAAGATCCATTGAAATACAATAAGAATATTTTCCCAAAGTTTTACGACCCCTCGAGTATCAATAACTGAGGTCTAAATATAATCACTAATATGAAAAAAATTCAAAAGCGGAAGTTTAAATTTGCAGTCGTTAAACTTGCAAATGTAAATTCTTTGCGTGTAACGTTCTATTTTAAACTCCATTATTTACTTTAACTGTATTAAATCGTATCAATTTTTTTTTCAATTATTAATTGGACTTTATGTAATTTTATTGATCTAGCTTTATCGCTACCTGCCGCAAACTTTCTATTTATTATTAATGTGAAAATTTCCTGGATTATCTCAAAATAGACAGCCACGAATTCGAGACGATGTCATGCGAGCAATAAACAATATACAAAAATAGAATTCAATAGAATTTTGTATAAAAGAGAGTTAAAAAAAAACTAGAGGGATTGAAAAAATTTAGAGCAAGTAGCAATTAAAAAATAAATGTTTTACTATGAAATCCGCGTTGAATACTGGTGTAATAATTAAAAATAAACTTTTTACAAATCAATTTTCTGCTTCTGCGTAACACAATATGTAAATTATTGGCAGCATATCTACGATATGATATAAAACATAAATATATCAAAAAACAATTAATAATGAAGGACGCATATGACTTATTACAATTCCGTTAAACATTGCCAATTGCCAGTGTGTACATGAAAGTACACACCAAACTAAATGTAAACGGGCGATACCACACACGATCATAAATCAAGATTATTCGCGAATTTTTGATTTATTATTACCGATAATAATTATTTTACTGAAAACTCTCCCAGATATTTGTTTACTTTGTATAAACAGAATTTTAGTTTGAATACTCTTAAATAAAATTTCTAAAACATTTACAATATAAAAAAATTATTTCAATTAAAAAATTGAAGCTTGTCGGATTAAAATAAATTGAATTAAAATGAAAAAATGAGGACAAATTTTGACAGTGTAATTAAAAATAAAATTACTGTAAAAAGATTGGACATTAGCGAATTTATAGAATTTATGGTGTTATTTATAATAACAAACCATGGTCTGGTCTGGCGTTCTGTTATTATACATATGTACTCAAACATATGGATGTACCTATGTTTAATATAACGACACCTAACCAGTACATAGTGGAAGTAGCCGACACAGCTTAAGTTTTACTCAGTCTGTTGCGAACTTCCACCGTAGACTGGTGTTTATAAATTCGATCTACAAGTCTGATTATAAAATTATATTGCCAATATAATTAGTAATAAGATAACATTAAGACCTATTACCATTTGTAATTTATCGTAACTTAGATATTTAAAATTATCGTCATTTTTATAAATTATTTAACCGACAATAATGACGGTAATTTTATGCAAGTTTTATCTCCGGTGAAATAAATTTGAATTGTTAAATATTTAGTTTTAAATATTTTATCAATTTTAACCATGTGGAAGTGTTGGATTTTACTATTATGTTCAACAGGTACGCTCTCAGTTTATTTTCATTCAATTTATTTTTTAAATTAAAATAGTGACGATTGATGATATTGCTTTGCTGATAATACCTGTGTAGCAATGATAATCAGTGTTCAATTAAATCTTTTACTTGAAATAAAAGAGAAGAAAATAGTTTTGAGATAAGAATTTATAGATATGATAATCAAACAATAGTTTTATTATTTATATTTTTGTTTTATACTCTTTAGTTGTAGAATTATTATCGTTATTAACCGAATGGCAGATGTTTCTGATAATGATGTCACTTAAAATTTTATCGATTATAAATATTTAATTAATAATTATTTATTGAACTTCAGTACACTGAAATTTGCAAAACGAGAATCTTTAAGTATTCGCGTCATAAAATTACGAATCCCGGTTTGATAATTAAGACATTAACCAGGAAATTCTCATAAATCAGATGGACCTGACGTGGAAATTGCTAAATAAATATTATTGCTCAAGTTGTGACATAAGAATTTACGATTCATGTAACTTATCAATGTTTTTTTTTTTTTCTTTTTGTTTCTGATGATAAGAAATAACTCAATCATTATAATTGCGGCTATTATTTTACTATAATTGAACAAATTTGAATTTATAATAAGTGAAAAAAATAAGCTTGTGCATAAATTATTTCCTAAAGAGGAAAATAATAAGAAACGTGAATAAAAGAGACATTTGAACAAATATTAATCGCATAGATAAAGACCGTCACCTCATACTATATCCCGTAACAAAAAATGTATAGTAGTGATATAGTAGTTATCTTAAATATTCATATTTCAACAAAAGTCTCTTAACGTGACAGGTCACATTTCATTTATATTTTTTACATTATGTAATTTTTCAAAAAAAGGAAAAAAATGTAGTGTCAGAATACAAAATTAAAGAAATAAATATTTTTATCAAAAATAAAAATTATTTATAGAATAAAATTATCTCCCTTCAGGTTATTGATCTGGTATAGTATATATCATATTGAAATTTAATCAAAATCCATTGACGAGTGATGCATAACTGTTCGCTGGACATATGATGTGATATACATGCATCATCTGTTCAAGGCCGTCATTAAAATCACTCACTCGCAACGGTTGACAATTTAAACAATAATTATTTTATGTTTAGAGTATGCTTTAGAATAATTTAAAATTAATTGATAAAAAATAGAGTAAACAGTTTAATTGAATTTTTGTATCAAGGTCTATCATCGAGTAGCTCTGCAGTGGGACCGCAGAGCGTGAGTATAAATTTACCCGAAAACAATCATGTCAAGAATGAAGTGAAAAAAGAATTGAGCGTTCGCCGTTTTGCTTGTCCCATTGGTTTCTTCCGGTTAAAAAGAAACTGTTACTATTTAAGCGCTGGTATGGCACCTTGGCGAGAAGCGCATTTTCATTGTAAAGATAGAAATTCCACCCTGGCTATTCTTGACAAAAAGGGAAAAAATCGAGTTCTCAGAAAGTATTTAATGGGCGATCAGTTTAGTAAGTTTAAACGCTATTTTTAAAAATATTTTCAAGTTTTTTTTCAACAATAATAATTATTATTTCAACACAGCAAAGCTCGAGAGGTGGATCGGTGGGATCTACAATTGGCAACAGATGACATGGGAATGGGGTGTATCGGGTGAAAAAGTGGTCTTTCAAAATTTCCACAATTTAAATCAAAGCAATTCAAAGGCATACGCTTGGCATTGCATGGTATTAGATCCAGCTGTTAAATATAAATGGAGTCCCCGAAGTTGCGTTAAAAAGAAGCATTACATATGCCAAGTACCCGCGGGACGAATAGGCAGGAAGAAATTTTTTTTTTTTTTTTTAAAGACTATTCAAATAATATAACCAGCGAGGTTCAGTTAAAGTTAAAGCTAAACTTTAATGTTTTAGGACACAGAAGGAAGAAAATAAAAGATAGTAATCTGGTGGAACAGAACCAAATAACTAAACCGAAGAGGAAAGGTAAAAAGTATAACGAGAGAGAAAAGGGTTATCCGGAATCTCATCGGCATAACAGAGTCCGAGAAGAGTGGAGAAGTAAATTGGATGTAAAAAATTATAATGATGACGATAATAATAGAAATCATAAAAATAATAATAATGAAGAATGGGTACACGGTGTTAATCCTGGCTCAAGACCCCCTGTGTTAGTAGTTTTTTTTTTTTTATTTTTATGTCTAATAAATATTGACATAGTAATTTGATGTTTTATGATACAGATCGAGATCAAGACACCAAAGACCAGCTGATAGAACTCGCCACCAGCCAAACAGAATTCGCCAACGCGATGACACACCTAAGATAACTCAAAGAATACCACAAGGTTACGAGCATGGTGCATTTTCAAGAGATGGCTCTATTGATACCAATCCTCAATTCTTAGCAGACTCGCAATATCATAATACCTTCAACGATATAGCTCACGAAGAAGTTTTAATAAAAACGTAAATTCTTATTAAATTACTAGGTAATTTATAAGAATGTCAATAAACGAGATAATTATAAATTATAATAAAATAATCCGCTTAAATATTTGTCAATATTTTATAATCATATACTTGACAGCCTATTAAAGATAACTGCTCTCTCTCTCTCCGATACTAGTTAATCGATATAAAAAACTAGAAACGGTTTTTAAAACTGTTTCGGTGGTTATTTTTTTAACAAACTAAATATTTCATCTTTTTCTTTTGTATTTTATAGTAATTTATTAATCACGAAAATTAATTATTTGTGAATATTAATATTATTTAATTATTCTAATATTATTTAATGCTTCATCTGTAAATATTGTTCCATTTTAATCACCATTTATTTTAATATTGCAAATGTAAAAATAATAATAGAAGAAATAAATAATATTAACTTAATTGGATCAAATTAAAAGAAAAAAAAAATAATTTTGTATAAAACTCACTTATTCTGGTCTAAATACAAACAGCATCTTCTGAATTAAACAATTAAGTTTATTTTTATTGTCATCATTAATCCAAGCAATATTTTTCAATAAATATACAAAGAAACTCTGAAAAAATAAATAACTGTATTATGAATTTGATCAACTTTTAATTGTGTTAGTTGTTAAGTAGCTTTTTTATTTACTTTAACTGTCTTGAGATTTTTTTCAGTTTTAACATCAACTTTTGGAGATGACAACTTCTTTCTGGAACGATATTTTAATCTGCAAGCCAATATTTAATTAATAATCATTGTTTCTTATAACACTGAAGTTGACAGATATTAAAAATTTTTTTAGAATTTTATAGCAGTTAAATTATTAAAAAAAAAAATTAATTAAAAATTTTCACATGTGAAAATTTCTAAAAGCATTTTTTTATTGTAATTTATTTTTTAAAAAAAATTTTTAAAATTGACAGCTGACAGCTAACTTCAGTATTATTGTTTTTAAATTACGAGATGACCCTAACAATGAAATCAAGTTCGTAATTTTTTGTTTACAAACTTTTACAGCGACAATAACCTTAACACTGTCACTTGAAACAAGCGATAGACAATAATCGTACTATTGATCAATAATAAATAAAGTAAAATAAATATTTCTATAAATAAATAAAACAAATAAATACTATTTGATTAGAAACATGTCACTCCTTATACAATAAATAAATTTATTTACATGTTCAACAACCAACGGTACTAGTATTTATGTTGCGCTCCTCGGCGCGAGTAAACTGCGCATGCTTGTGGCAATTCTATATACATATATATATAAATTATATGTAGGTCATGCAGATGTACGTACATACATTTACATGTTTGAAAAGTGATTCTTGGCATAAATATTTATTGCAAGGAAATAACGATTTAGTTTTCACAAATTTATTCAATGGTTTTTTAAAAGTAACAGAAATTCAATAACATAAATAATCAAATAAATAGATGAAAAATAATTTGTTACCTCTCTTTGGTCCCCGATGACTGATATATTTTATAAACAATAATTTAAAATAACCCATTATTTATTAAATAATGACAGTGTTACAATATATTGAGAGCACTCCGCGGAACTTGCTTCGAGCAACTGTAATATAAATCAGCGCCTCTAACGGTAAAAAAGACAAACGAAAATTTTGAATTTTTATTCGGCGCCAAAAAATTAAAACGAATTTTAGCGCCCCTATCGGAGAAAATTATAACTATTGGGAGCGCTGAAATTCGAAATTTTAGCGCCGAATAAAAATTGTTATTTTTGTTAGCTTTTCTTGCCATTAGAGGCGCTGAAACTCGAATTTATATGACAGATGCTCTTAACATATTTCGGAATACACAAACAGATCTGTTAAAGTTCTTAAAGCTAAATTAGTCACATCTTTTTTCAAGTTTTATAGATATATATCTTTATAATTAATCGAGTTAATAACTCAATTACTCTACATAACACTCTACTTGGTAATTATTCGAGTCGTAAATCCAAATATATGCAAGTGTTGAGTAAGTATAAACCAATTTTTCATTCACTCTACGTGACTTTATAAATTATCATGTTATAAAAAATATTATTGTAAATAAACAATTATAATGATTATTATTTTAAAATAATTAGTCTTGTTGGTCATCATCACAGGATACTGCATGTTTTTGACTGAAAAATTAATACAACAATTATAAAAAATATTTTAGATTGCGATACAATTTGAAGATAAAAAATACATACTTTAGCTTTTACTATCGGCTCAATCGAAGAATTTGTGCTTTCGTCTGCAACTTGTTTTTTATTTTTAAATAAATTCATTATTTTACCTGTAGATTAGAAGAAAAAAAAAATTTTTTTATTAAACCGAATAAAATCGAAATCAATAAAATATTTAATGAAGAAACAAACCTGCGCGTGGAGGCGATCGAATAACATTATCAACATCAGCAGCAACCTTATCAATCTTCTCGTCAACTTGACCAACGATATTATCTTTTAAATTATTTATATCTTTTTCCAAAGTAGCAATACTTTGTGATATTTTAGTTTCATCCATAGCGACTGTCTCGTCAGTATCAGCTTTAGATCTTGCTGAAGACTTGCTTTTTATGCTTGATGATTTTTGATTATCCGAGACTATCGAAGTAACATCATCATTATCATCATCATCATCATCATTATTTACATTATTATCAATATCGTGACTTGCAATCGGCTCGGTTGGAATACTCGGTTCGACCTTATTTTTTTGAGTTCTACTACTAGAACTACTTTCCCTCGAGGAAGGATTGCTTTTAGTAACCGCCGAGTTTTCACTGTCTATTTTTTGTCGGGGTGGTTTCGGAGGCGGTGACATATCAATTGAATTCTTCTTAATTATCGTTTCTTCATTACTCATTTCTTTTACACTGTCGTCTCCATTTTCCTTTATACTATCATCACTTTTTTCTTCGTCTTTCTTATCTTCTACTTTATTATTTACACTCAATTGCCCGTTGGAAGACGTCGGTCTTTCTGCGATAGTTTCTGCGTCTGCTTTCGTATCTACCTCATTACTTTTTATTACATCTTCTATATTTTTATTATTATTTTTATTATTATTAAAATTATTATTATTTACAGTATTATCTTCTTCATTCTTAATGTTATTATCATATTCCAAGTTAATATTATCGTTACTTAATTTATCATCAATCTCCAAGGGTTTATCCGTCGATAACGGTGTTCCATTCTCAGATGAATTTATTTGTGCCTCTGATTTTTTTTCAGCGTCATCTACGCTACTATCATCTTCAGTAGTTTCAATTTTTTTATCATTCAACTGCTCAGTGTCTTCGGTACCTCCATTAATAGAGCCATCTTCTCCTTTTACATTACTTTCACTCTGCATACGATTACTTGGAATTTTCAATGGCGGTAATGAATTTATTTTCTGTAAGGATCGATATAAAAATGATCAATAACTTTACTGACAATCTAAATACATTTTACACAAATACCATTTTAGATTTTTCATCATCATTATCCATGTCTTTTTTATGGCCTACCAGGATTGTATGACATCCTCCACAGGCAACCTAAAATAATTAATGTAATCATAATTTGTGTAATCAAAATTATTTACTTTTTTATTCTAAACTTACATTTGTTACTATAAGTTCTTGGTATTTAACAGCAAGAGTCAACTCATGGACGTTATTTTCATTTTCTTCTAGGCCTAATTTACCATGGCGACCATCACCACACATAAAGAGTTTCCCAGATTCTTAAATAATAAATCCAAAAATTTATTTTCGTATTTATGTTGAGTAATACTAGTAAAAAGAAAATGTACCTGTGATAACAGCGACGTGACTTTCTCCACAAACAATTTTTTTAATCGTTTCTTCTTTGAAAATATCCCGTGAAAGCTGTTTAGGAGTTTGAATTTCTGTGACATTGGTACCCATTCCCAATTGTCCGCTTGCGTTGCTCCCGGTGCAATAAATATTATCATCTTCTGTAAATTTTTAACGATAACTGACATTAATTATTTAATTAAATCTAAACTTTTGTACTTTGGAATGTACTTACCACCGAGTATAAGTGTATGATGACCACCACAAGCAACAGAAACAGCTTGTACCGGTAATTGCATCGACTTTGGCGCGATTTGAGTCCTAAAGTCCAAAGAAATTCCAAGTTTTCCACTCTCGGCTTCTCCGCAAATATAAATAACTCCACTCTCTGTAATTAAAGATTTTAATTTCAGATAACCAGTAACATAAATATTTAATTATAAAAGTTAACCAGAAAGAAAAGCAGAATGGTAATATCCAGCGCTAATGTGCTTAATTGGTTCTGGTAAATTGACTTTGGTCGGTTTATTAATCAGCCCAGAAGTCCCAGGTAATCCGAGTTGGCCCTCTAAATTGCTGCCCCAAGCCAAAACACCACCGTCGGACGTAAGCGCCAAAGAATGGTGAGACCCTGCTGCTATTTCGAGAATCTTGAGCCCAGATTTTCCACAGTCGTAGATAACTACTGGTATGGTGGAACAATCACCGGTTGAAATTTGTCCACGACCCAGCTGTGACTCTTGATCGCTTCCACACGCCAGAATCTTTTCGTCCCCTAAAATAAAAAAATAAAAAATTAAAACATTAAACTAAGTGGTTTTCCTGTACAAATGTAATTTTAATGCAAATAACTTAAATTGATTACCTGTACATATTAAAGTATGCGCTCTCCCGCATGCTACATGAGTTACTTTTTCTGGTTTCAAAGCTGGTGGTCATAAAAAAAAATAATTATAATTGTAATGACATTTATAATTGTTAAGAATGAATATTAATCTACAGAGTTGCTTTTCAGATTTATTATTATTATTATTATATATTTAAGTCTAAAACATAGGAAAGATCTCGGTGAATGATGAATAAAAAATAACGTGCTTGATTCATATGATTATTACTAACTTTTCACGCACGAAGGCTTGCTGACGTGATTCTTATGGCCGAGACCTAACTGACCCCAATCGTTGCTCCCAAAGACAAAAAGTCTTCCACTTTCTTTGTAGAAAAAAAAATTAAATGTAATAATTAGTAATTTTATACATGAAAAATGATAAATACTAAATAATACTTGGGGAAAAAAAAAAAAAAAAAAAACATTTACAATGTTTGCATAGACAATATACATAATATATACATATATAATTGTCTGGATGCGTGTAAGTATCGATTCACTGGACAATAATGGTGACTACCCTATGTGAGAATGAGTTAAATAATATATACAAAGAGTTTACCTGATAGAGCATGAGCCTGTAAATTGCAGCTTGCAGCTACTATTAATCATGATCGTCTACTGGACTTTAGCTCATCAAATGTCACTCTAATATTTATTCATAACATATTTATTTCAGATGATAATTTATAATTTTTTAAAGCTAATAAATAAAGTGACCTAAATTTAATTAATTAAAGTGGTTAACGTGAGCACGTGCAATACCCAGTATTTTATATTTGGAAAGTCATCGAGTTATTGATCACGGTATAAATCATTCACGGTGAGTTTTGTAAAAAAGCTATCTTAATACAAACTCCAGTTATTTATTTTTTATCACCATTATTGTTCATTATCTTTTAAAGTTATTATTTTGATTTTTTTCTTAAAAATTAGGACATTAGAGGTCACCTCAACTGACCTGCGGTTACACTGATAGAAGGATTCGCTAATATTTAATAAGCTTTATTAATTTGTAATGAATAATTTTTCTACATAAGATAATTTAAAATTTAACAAATATTGATGAATTATTGGTCAATCAATATTTGTTTTTTGTTAATAAATTTAATTAAAAAAATTTTTTTTTCAACTTACGACACACAACAGCAGAATGTTCATCTCCACAGGTGATACTGACAACCGGATCTTTTCGTATGAAAAAATGCGAAGCAATGTTATCAGCGAATCGAGTGCGACCCAGTGTAAAAACCGCTCCAGTATCTGAAAAAAAAAAAATAAATAAATAAATAACACATATTTGACGAGTAAAAGATAACAAAAACATTATTGTATTTATCAAAAGCATCATAAGTGATAAAAATCGATAATTACACATGTAATAAGACAATAAAACTCGAGCTCACATGGAATTTTTGCTCCATAAAAATGTCATTGGCCCAAAGAGCATTTTTAGTATTTATTTTATTGATTATAATAATAATAATAATAATAATAATAAAAACATCAACTTGTCACTTATTACTACGAATTACATTTATTGTACATGATCCAACGGTTTACTCTCTGGATTGTCGCGCGTTAAATTATTCACCATCGATAATTGTATAAAAATAAAATGATAAGAATAAATATGAGTGAAGTTAAATAATTAATGTTTATGAATAAGAACTAATTATAGCGAAGGAGGATAAAAATAAAAAATCGTTATGGTAATTGAGAATATGACATTTTACCAAGAAAGATCGAGAATCAAGATGTCATTGTTTTATTATATTTTTTTTGTTTCCCGCTTTGTGAATATTTATGAGGCCTTAATTTTTTTTAATCCTCCCAAGACGCCCTTGAAAAAAATCAACAAATCTATTGTTTTAGTGATAAAATCTCGCTGTTATTGCCAAGGTTGGTCCGAAGCTTACGACTTTAGGGTTTTTTTTTAATTTTATTGCTCTTGATAAATAATCCTTGTAGTTTTTATCACCTAAAAAGTTATTGCTGTCGACACGTAATCATTTAAAATTAACAAAAATAAAAATAATTTTTTGTTTCAGTAAGGGATGCAGTAATGCAGTCGGATTGTTCCAAATAATATTTACATCGATGGATTAGTTACCCGACAGTGTATATGTTTGCATGAATGCAGTTGTTGAGAGTAAGATTTATGTTTAGCTGTTGTTATTATCCATCTCGCAGTTGTTATCAAAAGTTCAAATGTCCTTTTGCATAATTCATCAGACATTTATTCTGCAAATCTGACGACATGTAAGTACACGCAAATAATAGTTAACTAAATTACAAATTTAGAACATCATTAACAGTAAATTATCGCCGGCTTACACCTGCTGGTTTTAAAATATCGCTTTAATTGTTTGCTTACAGTACTTTTAAACTTCAACAACTGTATTAACTAGACAGAGAGTTGTCGTAGGTCATCGACCCACTCATTTCCGTACAAAAGATTTATTTTAAAATCAAAGTTTACAGTTTACAAATCTTAAAATAGTTTTAGTTTATTATTTTTACTTTTTCTTTAGAAATATTTTTGTTTTAATTATTAATAATAATTTTTAAGCGCATAAATAATTGTTTGAAAGGAAATTTACGGTGCAAATTATAAATTAAAATAATTTTTAAAAAATTAAAGTGTAAATAAAAGCAAGAGTGATTGTAAAAAGTTAAAATAAGTGAAAAGTATTATTTTTATAAATTTTTACCGGGTATATTGTCTATGTCAGGAAGGCCCATGTTTACACCTTGTGTCGCGCGATCAGTAGACTAACTCGCAAACTGCCGGTTTGGTGTTTTAGTATGAACACAGCGTGGCGGCTGCTTTGACTTTAGTTGCTAGGCAACTGAAAAATAATCAATTTCAGTAATACACTTTAGAACAACTCTGAAATTTAAGTTACATGACAACTGTCTGGCCACAATTACAACAATCACCATTTTCGATTTAAATTACAAATATTTTTTTCAAACTTTAAATAAATAATGATAATTATTTTTATTTTATAAGATTTTAGGTAATTTTTTAATTTTATTAAGTAAATTGAATTTTGTAATGATAGTTCTGATAATTAATTTTGTAATTTTTTTATTTGAAACTGATAAATTAATTTATTTTGACTTAAAATTTTTTAAAAGTAGAAGAATGACGATTTTGTCAGCCAGTTTAAAATTATTAATTAAATCTTGCGTGAGAAATAAAGAATTAATTTTTAAATCATTAAAAGAAATTATTTATTAATTTTAAACTTTCTCAGATAAATAATTGAAGAATTATTTATGAAAATAAATAAATATTAATTTTTTGCATGTTTTAAATATTTCGCGGTATTTTTTTTAATTTTAACTGCGCATGCGCCGCGTCGCAACTAATATCAGACAAGTAAACGGATAAAAGAAACACATACACATGCGTGGAATAATTTCACCGGTAAAAAACATAACCAAACTCCTTGATAGTTATTAAAAAATCCTTTAAACAATTAAAAAAATTAAAAACTGATAAAATAAAAGAATTATTTAATACGCACTTGTCAATTTTATCATAAAAAGAAAGCATGTCTTCCAACGATTACAAAAATCGCGATAAGTTTCCTCGTGGAAGAGGTGGCAGAGGTAATTGTTAATTATTTCTCAACCATTTAACATCAGTACATAAAAAAAATTATATTTAATTATTATTTTATAACACAACAGGTAGATTCAACCACAATCGTCGCGGCGGAGGTCGTGGCGGAGGACATGACAACAAGCGGAACAACAAAAGATCGTACAGTGAAGTAAATAATCCCAAGAGACCAAAGTACGAGTCATCTGTTCGCGTAAAAGAAGTTGACATCGGCATCAGCGAGTACCTGGGTGACCACCAACACTTTGACGGTATTTTCAAGGAACGCTTTTCTGATTTCCACGTTCATGAGATCGATTGCGATGGGAAAATGGCGAAATTATCGACGCAAGAAATTCCCCCTGATCCCGAAGACACTATCGATGTCGAGAAACTCAGACAAACTCTGCCCGAAGATGTTTTAGAGAAACTAGATGCATTTATTAGTAAGACAGATAACGCTGAGGAGCCAAGTGCGTTGGTTGAAATTGACGTGACTGACATCACCAAAGATCAACGACGCAATATTCACAGCATCGCCAAGAAGTATCAGAAAGTCAATAGTCAAACTATTGACAAAGAAAATAGAAAGCTTTTGGTTCTTTCTAAAGTCAGTGGTGATAAAATTGACAAAAATGACGCTACATTTAAAAAAAGTAATGGAAAATTTTATTTTATTTTTTATTACTATAATTTTATTTATTTATAGTTCACAAGTCACGGCAGTCATGTAGTGACTGCAAGGTTGTTAGTTTTAATTGTTTATTAAAAATATATATATTTTTTTTTGTTTTTTAATAGAATATGGATTGGGACGAGATGTCCGTGTCAACTGGTCACTTCGTGAAGGCCCGTACTGCAAATTTATCTTACACAAGGTGAACATAGACACTATGGATGCATTGAACCAATTAGCTGTGAATCTCCGCATTCGTGCAAATAATTTAAATTACTCAGGAACTAAAGATCGGCGTGCTCGAACAACCCAGTGGGTGAGCGTAAAACAAATCCATCCATCGTGCATCTTAGAAGCTGCAAAACGCGTTCGTGGTTTATTTGTAGGAAACTTTGAGTTTGTAAAAAACCCGCTGAAATTAGGAACTCTCAAAGGTAACCACTTCGCAATAGCCTTGCGTAACATCACGGCTTCTGACGAGGAAATAGAATCAGCTATGACCAGTCTAAGAGACAACGGGTTTGTCAATTACTATGGCTTACAAAGATTCGGAAGTGTTGCCACTATCCCGACTTATGAAATCGGCAAGGCGTTGTTGAAGGGTAACTATCAAGAAGCTATTGATTTGGTATTGAAGCCGCGGGATAATGATTATCCAGATCTGGCTAAAGCGCGTGAATGCTACGCAAAGACTAAAGATGCGAAGCAAGCCTTGAAGCTTATTCAGAGACCAGACAAAATAGAGGCGAAACTGTTGAAAGGAATTGCGACAAACGGACCTAACAGCCCACAAAATGCCCTAGACTCGATACCAAGAAACACTCTGTTGATGTACATTCATTCTTATCAGAGTTTCGTGTGGAATAATATGGTCAGTCGCAGGATTAAAGAGTTTGGTCGTAAACCTGTTGTCGGGGACCTTGTCTACGTCTCTGATTCAGTCGCAGACAAAGTAGAAGTTGAAGTTGAAGTTGAAGAAGGTGTAGATGAAAATGAAGAGTCGAAAGAAGAACCAATTGATAATGATAAAGATCAAGAACTAGAAAAAGACAAAAAACCACTTCCGGCTGTGAAAGTTCTAGCTGAAGAAGATTTGGCGAATTACACGCTCGCTGATGTCGTTATGCCTCAACCTGGGTACAAGGTTACTTACCCGACGTATGCTAAAGATTGGTACGAAGAGTTCATGGCCAAAGACGGCCTGAGCTTGGACTTGCAAAACAAGAATAAAAGGTTTGCGTTGAGTGGAGCTTACAGGAAGATTGTTCAAGTCCCAGAAGGTTTGTCGTGGAGAGTTGTCCAGTATGATGATATTAGCTGTGATTTAATCCGATCTGATTTTGATGAAATGCAAGACAAGGAATTAAAAATTAAAAATTCAGGTATTAATTTTTTTCGTTTTATTAGATTGTCATTTCATATATTTATTTTTTTATTTATTATGATGGTTTTTTTTTACAGAGGGTAAATACAAAGCTTTGGTATTAGAGATGTCACTGAAATCCTCAACCTACGCCACTATGGCTTTGAGAGAAATTTTAAAGCAAGACACATCAGCGGAAACTCAAGCGGCTCAGACGGCCTCTTATCATGCTTTGGCTAAACAGGAGGCTAAAGATCTCGAGGAGTCTCAAGAAAAAAAGAAGCTGGTTGATAAAAGCGAGCTTCCGGTTGAAGATGGTGTTAAAGAGGATCAAGTTGTTGAGGCGGAAACAAAACCAACTGATTAAAGCTGAGAAATTTTCTTTTTATAAAATAATGTAAGGTAAAGTTTTGAGTTTATTTTCAATATAATAAAATATAATTTTCATTACTTTTGTATTTCGATAGTTAATTTATTCACTTTGAATTTATAATCATCATCCTGACTTACAAATTGTTTTTTACGATTAGTTTTACTTTCAGTATTACTTAGTCAATACGATAATTATTAAATTAATTATAAAACTAAAGTAATTAAGAGATAAGAAAGATAAAGTCTTGGAATAATAATTTTTATTATTAAAGAAAGAATAAATATAAAAAACGTTTATTTTTGTGTTTCAAGTGTGCACACATATGTGACTATTCGCAAAATTTGAACAATAAATAATGATTAAGCGAGATTAGAGAAAATATATTTTTTTTTTAACTTACTTTGCTACACATATTTCTTTCCTAGACTGAACTATCACTCGATTGATATTCGTTTAAAATATTCTCAACTTAATCATCATCCTTTAGTTTGTTTTAACAAAATTATTATTGTTATTGTTGTTGACATGTCTATTTTCATTATTGTTGTTGTTGAAATTTTTATTTTCATTATTATTATTATTCACATTGTTATTGTTGTTGTTGACATTTCTATTTTCATTATTGTTATTAACATTGTTGTTGTTGTTAACATTTCTATTTTCGTTATTATTATTAACATTGTTGTTGTTGAAATTTTTATTTTCATTATTATTATTATTCACATTGTTATTGTTGTTGTTGGCATTTCTATTTTCATTATTATTGTTATTAACATTATTATTGTTGTTGTTGTTGACATTTCTATTTTCATTATTGTTATTAACATTGTTGTTGTTGTTAACATTTCTATTTTCGTTATTATTATTAACATTGTTGTTGTTGAAATTTTTATTTTCATTATTATTATTCACATTGTTATTGTTGTTGTTGGCATTTCTATTTTCATTATTATTGTTATTAACATTATTATTGTTGTTGTTGTTGACATTTCTATTTTCATTATTGTTATTAACATTGTTGTTGTTGTTAACATTTCTATTTTCGTTATTATTATTAACATTGTTGTTGTTGAAATTTTTATTTTCATTATTATTATTCACATTGTTATTGTTGTTGTTGGCATTTCTATTTTCATTATTATTGTTATTAACATTATTATTGTTGTTGTTGTTGACATTTCTATTTTCATTATTGTTATTAACATTGTTGTTGTTGTTAACATTTCTATTTTCGTTATTATTATTAACATTGTTGTTGTTGAAATTTTTATTTTCATTATTATTATTCACATTGTTATTGTTGTTGTTGACATTTCTATTTTCATTATTGTTATTAACATTGTTGTTGTTGTTAACATTTCTATTTTCGTTATTATTATTATTTACATTATTATTATTGTTGTTGTTGAAATTTTTATTCGCGTTGTTAGGGTTATTGTTGTTATTCAGATTGTTGTTGTTCTTGTTGTTGTCATTGAAATTTTTATTTTCGTTGTTGAAATTATTATTATTATTGTTGTTTTTGTTGTCCATGTTATTATTCAAGTTGTTGTTATTAATATTATTGTTGTTATTATTATTATTATTATTGTTGGGGTTGAAATTATTTTTGTTATCAAAGTTGTTAGTTTTATCTACGTTGTTGTTGTTGGTATTAAAATTATTGTTGACATTATTATTTTTATTATCGACGTTATTAAAATTATTGTTGTTGGTCTTTACGTTATTTAAATTATTATTATTATTATTGTTCTTATTATCGACGTTATTGAAGTTGTTGTTGTTCAAATTCAAATTATTGTTGTTGACATTATCAACATTTTTGAAATTATTATTATTATTATTATTATTATTATTATTATCAACCTTATTAACGTTATTATTGTTGGCATTTAAATTATTGTTATTATTATTAACGTTTTCATTGATATTATTATTATTCAAATTTTTATTAAGATTATTATCAAAATTATTATTTTGAACCTTGTTAACAACGTTGTTATTATTGTTAGTATTAACATTATTGTTAATTTTGTTATCAAACTTATTGTCAACATTAACATTATTATTTACGTTTTTATCTTTGTTCATGGGACAACCAGGCTTCACTACATTGTCAAATTTAGGCGGACTATCAACACTTGGTTTCGGCGGAACATTATCTGAGACAACAGGCTTCACTACATTATCAGTAACCGTCGGTTTAGATTCAATTTTATCTGAGACAACAGGTTGCATCAGCACTTCTTTCAACCTTCTTGCTAACTTCTTCTTTCACAGGTTCACTTTTCTTCACCTGAACAGGTTTTTCAGCTGTCTTCTCTACTTTTTTCTCTATCTTCACAGTTTTAGCAACTTTATCTAAATTAAAAAACAAATAAATTATTTTTATTTAAAAAATTAAATATCAATGTTAAAAAAATAAAAAATATTTTCTTACCTTTTTCAAATTGCGTTTTTTTATCGGTGACGATAGTTTCATCTGCTGATTTTTTACTACTGCTATAAAAAGATTTGATCCAAGTAAAATTATTCGGCAAAGTATGTAAATCGTAATAAACGCCGACGTATACTGCTACCAGTGCCAACGTAGCAGCCGTTATGAAGACTAAAAACATTTAATAAAATAAATAATTAAATCTAAGATTATTTCTTCTTAATTTATTAATCAATTAATTAGATACGTACGTTTTTTTCCCATCTTGGAAAAATGAATGAGAAGTTTAATTTAAAAAACTTAGCAGACAAACCCGAAAAAATGTTAAGCAAATTTCAACAGATCTGACAAGTAATGAAGCGAACTGATTGCTTCTTACCGTAAACCAAAAACGATATTACATTTTTTAATATATAATATTAATATTCATACGATTAATGCAGACACTTCTTACTCAATATGCGCCAACGCATCGTTTTATCTTTACACTGAATGAATAAACTGACAAATGTTTGTTTATTAAATTTAAAACCAATTTGTTTAGTTGTTAATATAATATTTTAAATAAAAATGGCATATCATTATTTTTTAGACTTCATTTTTTTATTTTATCAATACCGCGATTTATTTTTACTGAAAACAAAAGTAATCGATTGAATAACGATTAGGATTAAATTTAATTTTTATTGTTTAAATATAGCTTCGTATTTTTATCAAACTTACATAAAAAACTTATTTAAGAAGTAATATAAAAAATAAAAAAAATTAATTATTATCAGGTTTAATATTTAGAGTATAATTTTGAGTAGATCCCAAATCAGCGACAGTTTGGAACTTCATTTTCATGTTATCCGCCACGTACTCAAGTTCCAAAACAACCAACTCATTTTCTCCAGTCTTTAAAAATACTCCAGGTACATAGAGAGTGACCTGAGGACCAGTCTGAGGCCAGTACCGTCCCAGATTATGTCCATTCAGAAAAGCAACTCCTTTACCCCAACCAGCGGTGTTCAAATAGGTGTCTAGAGGTGGATTATTTTTTATTGTGAATGTCGAGCGAAGAAAAACAGGACCATTGACCAGATTTCCCGTCGGAATTTCAATACTGCTAAAATTTTTCATAGACGGCATAGTGTCCAAAGGAAATCCGGTCGCATTCCAATTGATAATCCGCTCATTGTTTATGGTAACATTAAAAATTCCCTGAAAATATTTAACAGTGTAAAAATATTCTTAAAAAATTTAATATTCACAAAAATACCTTCCAATCTTGAATGATATTTCCAAAATTTAGGTGTCCTTGATTTTCAACAAGTATTTTAAGACTTTTTCCGTAGGGGTTTTGCAAAACAAGATTGTCTATTTTAAGCGTGCGGCTCAGAGAACCAGAAAGGTAGTCGTCGACATAAACCAGCCCCCGGTCAGCGACGTCGGCTCTCAATATTGATGGATCTCTGGTTCGAGGGCTGTAATGGGTCTCATAAAGAACAAACCCATAAGACTGCTGGAGTTTTTCAAAGGTCGGGGGTGTTATTGAATAATCAGCAACGGAAGAAGCAAACAATTGTTGAGCTTCTCTGGCAAACAGCGGCATTATTGGGTCAAGAAGAATAGACCCGTAATTGCCTTTCGGCGAGACCGTCGGCAACGGCAAATTTGGCAGCGCAAAAAACTTGAACAAATAAATGAATTTTATTTTATTAAATGACATATATTTAAATTGTGATTGAAAATAAGATTATATGGTAATTAATTGAAATTATACCTCTGAAAGCGCTTGGCGTATTGCGAAATATTTATCTGTTGGATCACCGGCTTCTGTGAGAGGCGCGTCGTAATCATAAGAGGTTATTTGAGGCCAATATTTATCGCCTCCGTTTGCTCCTAATTTTAATTTTAATTTTAATTTAATTCAATCAGATTGATGGATAAATGATTTATTATTAATAATAATATACCTGCTGTAAATCCAAAATTGGTTCCACCATAAAACATGTAAATATTAACAGAGGCATTCAATGCCAACATTTGCTTCAATGTATTTACAAAAATTCCTGTTTGGACTCTCTGGAATGATTCTTCCCAGTGAGTCAACCATCCGGAATAATATTCAGAGTTAACAAGCGGACCCTACAATTTTTAATTTCAAAGATAATAAAGCTGAAAAAAAAAAATTGATAAATTCATTAAAATACTTACGCTTGGTTGATACTTTCTCATTAAATTAAAATTGCTCAACACATTTGTTGAAGCACCAAAGTCAATAGTTGCGTAAGCGCCAGAAACTACCCCACACCTCAAAGCTTTGTCATATATTCCATCTGTTGTGTACAAAAGAGCTTTTGATTGGAAATTTCGCAAAAGCATGTCTCGTAAATTTTCTCTGTACCGCAAATCACATGCTGGAAAACTTCCATACTCATTTTCCACCTTGAATTTTTTAATTTTTTCTAGTAAATAAATTTGCTCCGAAAAATTATTTCTAAAAAATGTTAATTTTTTTTGGCATAAATTATTTTTTAAAAAAATTATAAAATATCTGCTGAATTAATTTTAATCCACCTTGATCATCAATTTTCCTGTGAATTATTCTAAAATTAAACTTAAAAATGAATTTTACCTGGACCATAATTATCGGACCCCCGTTTCCTCGAAGCAGGTGCTTTATTTTATTGAAAAGCTCGTCGAAGTATATTTCAACATATCGCATGTAGCGCTGGTCGTTCGTACGCATTTGAATGTCAGGAACAAGGCTCATCAACCACGGTGGTAATCCTCCCTAAAATAAATCTTTTTAAATTAATACAATTAATGGAATTTTACAGTTTTTAAATATTAACCAAGTCTCTCTCAGCGCAAATATAAGGCCCAGGTCTTAATAAAACAAACAGGTCTTCTTCTTGAGCCATTGTTAGAAAAGAAACTATGTCAGCTTCGCCCGTCCAGTGCCAAACATTTGGCTTTGGTTGATGAAGACTCCACTCGACATAACTGTAGAAGAATATTAAATTATTATTACTTTTATAAATATTTTTAAATATAAAAGTATAATTAATTACTGACGTAGAAATGGCATTTAGACCAGCGGCTCGAATTTTTCTTAATCTATCTCTCCAGTAGGCTCTTGGCGTCCGGAAATAGTGAAAACTTCCCGATACATATCTAAACGGCTTTCCATCTAGTAAAAACTCATTATTTTCATAGTCAACTTCAAAACTGTAACGTTGAGTTGGTACAGTTCCCTTAAAAAATAATAATAAATCTTAAAACATTGTACTATAGTTGTAATATAAAAAATTTATAAATTATTTACACCATATAGTTAAAGTTTTGTTTAAATTTAATCTTTCCAGCAATTTACAAAATCTTAACGGCTAGTGACGGACACTTGCCATACACGGATAGTGTTGTCAGAGTAACCAGCAAACAGAGTTTGCCCGTCAGTGGACCAAGCGAGCGACAGACACTGGGGTTCGATCTTGCTGTTAGAGGAGACGACTTCAGCCTTGAGTTCCTCAACCATTTCCTTGCTCTCGAGGTCCCAGATCTTTATCCAGGGTCCGAAAGCGGCACAGAGCCAGTATCTGTTAGCCATTGTTAGAAAAGAAACTATGTCAGCTTCGCCCGTCCAGTGCCAAACATTTGGCTTTGGTTGATGAAGACTCCACTCGACATAACTGTAGAAGAATATTAAATTATTATTACTTTTATAAATATTTTTAAATATAAAAGTATAATTAATTACTGACGTAGAAATGGCATTTAGACCAGCGGCTCGAATTTTTCTTAATCTATCTCTCCAGTAGGCTCTTGGCGTCCGGAAATAGTGAAAACTTCCCGATACATATCTAAACGGCTTTCCATCTAGTAAAAACTCATTATTTTCATAGTCAACTTCAAAACTGTAACGTTGAGTTGGTACAGTTCCCTTAAAAAATAATAATTTTTTTTTTTAATAATAAATTAGGTCTAGATAATTATTTAAAAAAATTGCATTTATGATTTTTTTAATTAATTTTTCTTGTAATTATTTATTTATCATAATAAAAATAAAAATTGCAATTATTATTGATTGGAAAATTATTATTAATAATATTGTTGTTTAACTTTTTAGAAATAATCTTAGAACATTGTTTTATCTATGTTATCTCTATTTATTATATAATATTAAAAACTTGTAAATATTTTTAATTATAAATACATACATTTCTTTTATCCTGCTCGTAAATCGCTGGAGAATCACCAGCAACATTGTTTAAAAAAACTCCAAGAGTTAGCGACAGAAAAATAATAAAAAATGTGAGCATGATCAAATGAATGCAAGCACTTAGAGTAACTGAGTATAAATGATTGTATTAAAGTTTATTTTAGTATAATTTAATCCATAGAATTTCCAGACAGATAATAGACAACTATCCGTTACTGGCGACAAGTCGTGACTCTGATGACAATAACAGTTCTTATTTAATTACTGCGGTCTAACGGATCAAGTAGTGGGAGCCAGTGTCCACTTACAAAAATATTATCGCCAGCAAAAAATTTATCGTAGAGTTAACTTATCAAAAGCGATAATACTTTTAACTACAAATTAAATATAAATATATTTTATAGTTGTGTGATTATTATAAATATAAACAAATTGTAAATAATAATTAATTATATGACATCAGAGTATTTTTAGAAATTTTTTAAATAATTAATTATCGCAAGAAAAATTTATATTAAAAAATTA
>JZSA01006137.1:0-48512 GCA_000956155.1 Cotesia vestalis
GATTTTTATAAAAAATTATTTTTAAAAAGTTTACATTTTTAATTTATATGTATGTTTTTATTTTAACAAATAAATTATAGCAAAAAAATGGACTTGTAGAAATTTTAATAAATTAAAAAATCAATTTAATTGTTAAATAAAATTAAAAATTGGTCAAAAAATTGACAGGTGTCAATTAATCATTACAATTACTTGTCATTCAACAGAGCTACAGCTGATCAACGACAATTGCACTATTGGAACACTCCAAACCTGCTAGTAAAACAAAACAAGTATGCTGAGATGCAGAAAAGACGAATGTTCATCCAGACTCAGGACACCCCGAACCCCAACAGTCTGAAATTCATTCCAGGAGTCACAATTCTGGAACCCGGACAGACAAAAGACTTCCCCAATGCTACTGAGAGCTACTGTTCCCCACTGGCCAAGATGCTGTTTCGTATCGACGGCGTAAAGTCAAGGACGAAGAAAGCTGGAATAAAAAATTTATGTTAAAGAAACGATATACTTGATAAAAGATTTAATTATGTAAAACTTTTTTGTACCCTTCATGATAAAGATTAAGAGAGTTTGGAAAATTTAAAAACAAGAAACTGTTTGCAGCTGTGATACTACTTGTACCTTTAATTGATAATCGACGGCTTTATATACCCCTAGGGGTTTTTTTAATAACATAAGGATGTATGCTGTAAAAACAATACTCTCCAGACATTTATTGTTTTATTATTATTGCAATTTCATTCAAAAGATATTTTTATTATCAAACAAGTCCAGGTAACTTTATCTGCTTTGATAATACATGCATCTGATGCAAATATTTATTCATACAACTTTTTTTTTTAAAACATTGTTCAGACGAATTTAATGTTTTCAGAAGATCCAAAAATAAATTATTGGAAAAAATAAATAAATGTTTCGTCAGAATTTATTTATCATAATAATACTTTATATAATTTTTTTAAGTATCACGTCATAAAAGTCTTTTGAAAAAAAATTTTTTGTATTTACTGAAAACTTTTTGTCTTTTTTATCAAATTTAAAACAAACAGTAAAACCATATTTGTTATTTTTTAGAGATTAAATCAAATAAAATATTTTAAAATGTTAAAATTTTATAAAATTTGTCTATAGCTATTTTTTAATTAATTTTTTTATTTTTTTATTATCTAAAAAGCTGTTAATTTAATTTGAAACAAATACCTGCAACAGAACAAGCAAAAATCACAATAAAAACATTGGTAGAACTGAATATGTTTCACAACATTGACCCTAACCAACAATTACAACTTGTCATTGTTTTTTAGTAGTTTAACTTTTAATATTTGTCATAAATCATAAATTATTTTAAAGAAATGATGAATAATTTTTTGAAAAGGGCTTTAACGAGTGGTCGTGCGTTGTCATATCGATCATCAGTTAGCTGTCAAAGATTCAAGTAAGTTAATCCGGTAACTACGTAGTTTATTTATTTATTTATAATTATAATACTAAAATCAGCTGACATTTGTCAATTTTTTTGATTTTTATAAAAAATTATTTTTAAAAAGTTTACATTTTTAATTTATATGTATGTTTTTATTTTAACAAATAAATTATAGCAAAAAAATGGACTTGTAGAAATTTTAATAAATTAAAAAATCAATTTAATTGTTAAATAAAATTAAAAATTGGTCAAAAAATTGACAGGTGTCAATTAATCATTACAATTACTTGTCATTCAACAGAGCTACAGCTGATCAACGACAATTGCACTATTGGAACACTCCAAACCTGCTAGTAAAACAAAACAAGTATGCTGAGATGCAGAAAAGACGAATGTTCATCCAGACTCAGGACACCCCGAACCCCAACAGTCTGAAATTCATTCCAGGAGTCACAATTCTGGAACCCGGACAGACAAAAGACTTCCCCAATGCTACTGAGAGCTACTGTTCCCCACTGGCCAAGATGCTGTTTCGTATCGACGGCGTAAAGTCCGTTTTCTACGGCCCAGATTTCATAACAGTGACTAAAGTTGATGAAGACGTTGACTGGAATCTTCTAAAGCCAGAAATTTTTGCTACTATTATGGACTTTTTTGCAGCTGGTCTTCCTGTACTCACTGAAGAACAGCCTTCTTCTGACACACGTATGTTTATTTTTATTTAATTATTTTTTGGTTGAAATTGAAGTTTTTATTATATTTTTTAGAAATAAATGAGGATGACGATGAGATTGTTCAGATGATTAAAGAACTTTTGGATACTAGAATCAGGCCTACAGTTCAAGAGGACGGTGGTGATATTGTCTTTGTGGTAAAATATTTATTTTTTTTTTTTTTATTTTAAATAAATAAAATAACATTAAATAATAATAAATTATTTTCAGGGTTTCGAAAATGGAATAGTAAAATTAAAGATGCAAGGATCATGTACCAGTTGTCCAAGCTCAGTAGTAACTCTAAAAAACGGAGTCCAAAATATGATGCAGTTTTACATCCCGGAAGTACTTGGCGTCGAGCAAATAGAAGACGAGACAGAAAAAGTAGCAAAGTCAGAATTTGAAAAATTCGAATCCAAATTACCCGAAAAAGACAAATAAAATTTAAAAATTAAAAAATAATAATAAATCTTAAAACATTGTACTATAGTTGTAATATAAAAAATTTATAAATTATTTACACCATATAGTTAAAGTTTTGTTTAAATTTAATCTTTCCAGCAATTTACAAAATCTTAACGGCTAGTGACGGACACTTGCCATACACGGATAGTGTTGTCAGAGTAACCAGCAAACAGAGTTTGCCCGTCAGTGGACCAAGCGAGCGACAGACACTGGGGTTCGATCTTGCTGTTAGAGGAGACGACTTCAGCCTTGAGTTCCTCAACCATTTCCTTGCTCTCGAGGTCCCAGATCTTTATCCAGGGTCCGAAAGCGGCACAGAGCCAGTATCTGTTCGGGCTGAAGCACAAAGCGGTGATGATGTCGTTGTGGTCCAGGGTGTGCAAGTGCTTGCCGTCGTTCAAGTCCCACAACATGGCTTTGCAGTCCTAAATCAAGTCAAAAATAATTGTGTCAGTAAATTGTTGAAGTAAAAAATAAATAAATTAATTTTTAGAAAGTACATCAGTCCCATATCCGCTAAGCACTCATGGACATCGTTAGATTAAAAGTTATACATCATGAACAATTATTTTTTAAATAAAATAAAATTCTTAAATACAATGAAATAAAATAAAATAAATTACCTTTCCACCAGAAGCACAGAGAGAACCGTCAGGAGAAACAGTGACGGTGTTAAGGTACCCGGTGTGTCCGTAGTGGTTGATCTTTAGTCTGCAGTTGGTCAAGTTCCAGACCTTGACGGTCTTGTCCCATCCAGCAGAGACGATGATGGGGTTGGTGTGGTTTGGCGAGAAACGGACGCAACTGACCCAGTCGCTGTGTCCTTCATCTTGGATGGTGTACTTGCACTCGGCAAGGGTGTTCCACAACTTGATGGTCTTGTCTCGTGATCCTGAGACGATTTGACGGTTGTCTACGGAAAAAGCGACACTCAATACGTCCTGGTAAAAAATAAAATAAAATTTTTCATAATTAATAAAAGTGTTGTTGTGATTGAGAGATGACGCGACGATACAAGCACTCCAAGAGGAAGAGCGGCCAATACTTACGGCACCGGCGACTTAAAATACCTCTTCAGATAATAATAAAAAAAAAATATAAAAAAAAAAGCTTCAGTTAACCAGTCAGGGTGCCGTAGCCCGGAGCCCTGATTCTCCGACAGTCGAAGAGACTCAATGGCCAGTATTTTAATTAATACTATGGTAATAGATTTACGATCCGTTCCATTGGTGGAACTGATAAATGTCACACCTTGGTATGGTCTTCAAAACGACGAGTAGTACGTCCTGCAGCAAGATCCCACAGACGGAGGGTCTTGTCCCAGGAACCAGAGAGGGCGTAATTACCGTCTGAGGAGAGAACCACGTCGCTGATAAAGTGAGAGTGTCCGTGGAGACGCTTTTGCGGGATTCCGTAGTTGGTTTCATCACGAGTCAATTTCCAAACAATCAAAGTTTTGTCTGGGTAATAAATTTAAATGCAATTGTAAAAAAAAATATTTTAGGTTAGAAGTAAATTTTTTAATGGCGTGGCGTGCGAAGATGCCGCATGGCTTACCTCGTGAAGAAGACAAAATCATATCAGGATATTTGGGGTTGGTGGCGATTTGGGTGACCCAGCCACTGTGCCCCCATAGGATACCTTTTAATTGCAAAGTTTCACTCATCTTTTGATTCGGTAAAACACGTTCTACTCGCGGATTACACTGGATTAAATCCAACGATCTGTACGCGTCGACGAGCGAATGGAAAAGAGCTCCTCCACAGGAAATATAAACTTCTGAGGTTATAACAGATAATGGACGTTGATTAGTGTCATTTGACAGCTACCGACATCTGTGGGGAGAAAACCGGGAATTTCAATTTAAAATTTTTAAATTATTCTTGTTTTTAAAAACAAATTATTGTAAAAAACGAAAATAGAAATTTTTATTTGCATAAATTAGCCGACAGTGAAATTTTTTTTTTTATTAATTGAATTAGAAATAAAAAAATATTTAAAAAAAATTGCACATTTAAAAATAGACGCAATCGCAGTGAAGCTGTAAATAAAATAAGAAAATCCCCCTGATGTACCACCCAATGAAAATAAAAAATAAATCATTGAATCAAATTAACTAAGATAACATAATGACATGTTGTGGCTATTAATTTATTTAATTATTAATTGATAATAGGAGCAGTGATGTGATAAAAGTACTTTAATGTACTTGTTGTTTGTGAAGACACTTGATAAAAATAAGAGAGCTGGTTGTTATTTCGACTTTCACCAAGTAAAGCGTATAGAAGCTACTGTACAAGCCGTACAACTTCCATAACCTGGATTGATCATACATGCTTCCACTTCCACTCGCAAGTATACATCATTTTAACATATATTTGTTCGCATGGATAAGAACAAGGTCAATGATCTTTTTTCTTTTTGTGATTTAGAAAAAAAACTAAAAGACGCGTGCGCATATCAACGTGACAGTTGTTGTTACAATAGTTGATGTTAACTGTAGTGAGTGATCACCACTGTCACCATCACCATCATCAACATCACTGGTGGACAGCCGACACGTATAGGAATTTATCCGCTTTCTAAATAAAAGTTATTAATTTTTTTACTGCCAAAAATGGCCCTAATTGAGGAGAGAAATAATTTACACTTTGTTGCTAAAAGTTTGATTGCTGGTGGTGAGTTTTTTTTTTTTAAATATTAAATTTAGACAATAATAATAAAGTTAGCCGACGTTTTTAATTTTTTGAATTTTTTTTAATAATTAAATTATAACAAAAAAATTTGTTTAAAAGTTTGGATTTTTTATTTTTTTTTTTAATTTCTACATTTCAATTTCCTTTTCTAATTTTTTTTCCATAATTTACTTGTCATAAAATTCTTAAAATTATAAGATATATGCTAAATTAAATGACAATTTTTTTTTGTCATAATTTATTTTTTAAAAATATTATTAAAATTATCAAACATCTGTAAAATTAATTTTCATATATTAAATACACATTTAACGCGGGAGTAATTATCTATTTAAATGTCCATTGTTTGTATTTTAATCAGTGACTAATTGTTTAATTGCAGGTGTTGCGGGAATGTGCTCCAAAACTACTGTCGCTCCTTTAGATAGAATTAAAATTCTTTTACAAGCTCACAGTCATCATTACAAGCATCTAGGTATTTTTATTTACTTTACCATAAACAATTTAATTATGCATTATTTATAATTATTTTTACAGGCGTATTTTCTGGTTTGAAAGAAATAATCCTGAAAGAAAAATTCTTTGCATTGTACAAAGGAAATTTTGCTCAAATGATTAGGATATTTCCGTATGCAGCCACACAGTACACGTCTTTCGAGATGTATAAAAAGGTTCATTTTTTTATATTGTTATTTAAATTACTTAACAATTGTGTCTCAGGTCATTTATTTTTAGATTAATATTATTAAATAAAAAATGTATTTTTTTTTTTTTTTCAGTACATGGGAACAATTTTCGGTAAAAATTCTCATATCGACAAATTTTTTGCTGGATCCAGTGCTGGAGTTACAGCAGTAACTCTGACGTATCCTCTGGATACTATCAGAGCTCGATTAGCATTTCAAGTAACCGGGGAGCATATTTATAGCGGCATTGTTCACACAGCAGTGTCTATTTTTAAGGATGTGAGTATTTTTAAATACAAATCGATATTATTGATTTATTAATTAAGTTTAATGATTGAAGGAAGGAGGATTTTTGGCGTTGTACCGAGGATTCTGGCCAACGATATTTGGAATGATACCTTACGCTGGTTTTTCATTTTATTCTTTTGAGTACCTTAAATTTTTCTGTATGAAGTACCTGCCGCACTATCTTTGCGATGACTGTCCAAGAAATACCGGTAATTATTTTATAATAATCTATATAATTAAATGAAAAAGCAAAATATATGTATATAAAAAATACAAGGTTGCTAGTTATTTGTAAATCAAAAAAAAAAATAATTGTCGGTACATTGTTTTATTATTCAATTAGCGTCAGATACATCATCAAATGAAATGCAGTAGAAATGTTAAATATCGATAGAGAGAAATTTAATTAAAAAGATTAACAATATTAATTAATAATTGTAGTAATAAATAATAATTAATAAAATAGACAGTAAAAATAGAAAAATGAATGCTCGATTAAAATAAAGTATCCATTAATTTCGAGTTTTTGTTTATTACCAGGTGGGCTTGTCTTAACAATGCCAGGAAAATTACTGTGTGGGGGAATAGCTGGTGCTGTGGCACAAAGCTTCTCTTATCCGCTCGATGTCACCAGAAGACGAATGCAATTAGCCATGATGAATCCGGCTACACATAAATACGGGTTATTATTTATAATTATTTTTTTTTATTTTATATTATTTAATAATTCTGTTTTTATTTTATTTTTAGGTCGGGAATGATTTCGACGATTAAATTAATTTATCTGGAAAACGGAATAATAAAAGGACTGTACCGCGGGATGAGTATTAATTATTTACGTGCTGTACCGATGGTGTCTGTTAGCTTTACAACTTATGAATTAATGAAACAGATGCTGGACTTGGACACGGGCATGAAAATTTAATAGTTTATTTATTAATTATTTTCTTGGTAATTTTATGAATTTTTATTTTTATTTATATTATTTATAAATAATATATATTGGTAGTATTGTTTGTATTTGTAAGTGTTGCATTAGCAAGATTAAGTAATTGCACTTTTATACCTCAAGTACGTGTTATTAGAAAAAATAATATTAATATATTTTATATGCTGACTTTTATATAAATAATAAATTTAAATTTTATATTAAAAATAAAAAATTTATTGTAAAAGGTGAAACCTCTAATAGAAGTAAAATTAAATTAAATGCAAGCAAAAAAATTTAACTATCAGCAAATTTAAAAAAATGCAACCTCAGGTAAAAAAATGACCGTCCTATTTATTTAATCCAAATTATTCAACTAATAACTAAAGTGATAAGACTTAAAAAGAAACTAAAAATAATATTTAAATTCAATATGCATTTATTTGTATAATAATCATAATAATAATATATTAAAGTAATGAATGTCTTGCATTTGAAAAAAATCAAGTTTTTTTTTTAAACATGTGTAGACTGTTTAATTATTTTATTTCATTTTTTTAAAATATAAAATGAAAAAAAATTCACCGTCAATGACGGATTAATTTTTTATATACTTGTTTGTATGTCAATTTACAATTAAACACTAATAATGCGCATCTACACACTCGACGTTCATATCTCAGTATTCATACCTAGTTATTTTTATTTAAAAGCCACTTTAAATAACTAATACAGTGGATAATTCAAATTATAAAAATTGATAACTTAAAAAAAAAAAAAAAAGAAAAATGAATAAAATTTTTAATTTAACAAATTTTTATTTTACAACGCCAATAATTTTAAACACACGTGATTATACGACAATACAATGATAATAATTATTATAATTGTTATAAAAAATAATAATATTCAAGTATTTTAATAATATAATCACGTGTCAGTATTTGTTAATTTAATAGTAATTATTATTATTGTTCATAAAATTTATTTAATAATTTTACACAACGCAGGGCTGATCTGGCTTTTGTTACATACGTTTGTTTTATATTATTTATTCACCATAAGCATCAATTTATTATCTTACTCAGCAAAAAAGATCATCAAATATTTATTATGAACAATTAAAAATTAATAATTTATTAAATAATAAATATGCCATTCAAAAAAATGCACATTTACTTTTTTTTTTTTTAACTATTTTTTATTTATCATAGCTCGCTTACGGGGGATCTGATGCAAAAGTGTTTTACTACATTTAATTATTACTTATTACATCGTCTTAAATTTATTGATTTTTTTGTTAAATAATCAATCAGTGAAAAAATTTTTTACATAGAAAGAGTACAAGAAAATGATTCAATGATTTTTAGACAAAATGAAATTTTACGTGTATATATTTATAGTTATTATTATAATCATATTATATATAATTATTAAATAGTGGAAAAAAAATAAATCAAGGCAGGGAAGAGTGCAATGATTAAATGGAAATTAAAAACGTTTAAAGAGTCAAAAAGAAAAAAAAAAAAGAAAAAAATATAGAAGAATTAATTTTAAATTAACAAAGTTGTTTCTTTAATACAATAATTAAAGTTACAATGAAATATAATAAACAACTCTGTTACACTTAAATCCATGAAACGACAGCTAAACGCTAGTGATCGGGTCACTGAAGATTTAAATTATAAAAAATAATTAATTATATAAATAGAAAAAATTTTTTACTAACAACCAGTCAATGAAATTTAATAAAATAAAAAATAATAAACTACTTTATTTATTATTTAATGGTTTGAAATAAACTAGTGCCTATTAATGAGTATTCTAAATAATAAAAATGTAATTATACGTTAAAAAAGATTGAAAATAAAAAATAAAACCACTGTAATAATTTAAATCTTCAATTACACGATAAATATTATTATTATTATTATTATCATTATTAATTTATTGTGTGTTGTATTACGAGTCAACTCACTATTGCATCAATCCTTATCCGTATTTAGTTTATTTATTAATTCAATTATTTAACATACTGAAATTACATCGCGATTATACAATTTAACAGAGCGGATTGGATTGAATGAGCTGACACACGAGCACATGCGCTAATTTTTTCGTTTGTTGTTGTTGTTATTGTTTTTTTTTTTTAAACTAAAATTATTACAATTTATTTATTTGTTTTAATAAAAATACTTGAAAATAAATTTTAAATTTAAATTTAAATAATAATAATAAAACGGAGACTCTTGGGCACTAAATACAATCGAGATGTGTGAAAGATTTACTTGTTTAGTTTGATAAAAAATCCAAGCGATTGATTGATAATTAGGTAATTAGGTAATTCAATAAAAAAAGAATTATCGTACCGGTAAAGTTGTTACATGTGTACAATATTATTTATATTTATTATTATTATTATTATTATTTATTTATTTATGTTACTTAATGTGTAAAATAGTAGTGTGTCTACATGTCTAGAATGTGTGTAGTGTGTACATGTTAATGGAGACGCAGGCGTTTATTTAATTAGTCACATTACTCGGCTCAATGTTGATAAAGGGCCATGTAAGTGATGATACAGTTAGTTAGAATACTTGGGATCAAATCTATGGATTTGTTTATGTAAGAAAATAGCTCACGCGTTGCCGGCATAAGCGACAAACTCAACAACACATTTCTTACTAAACTTATTACCGATGTTTACACATTTTATTATTTATTATCAATAAAAGATTATGTTTTAGTGGCTTCACTATTAAACCAGCGTCGTTCCATGCCCCTACCTTAGTTTTAAATCTATCATCTGGATATTTTAACTTCTTAGAGGAAGTAATCCGGTGTCCGCCTGGTGACATGTGGTTCTCCACGTCGTGGTGCTGGATCAAACTGTAGGCTATTTTTTTTTTTTTTTTTAAACAAACAACAATAAATTAATAACCATTTTTATTAATTAATTAATTAAAATTTTTAATATACTTACAATGAATATTTCAAAGCGTCATCCAATTCCATAATTGCAGCTTGATTACCACAACGATAACAATAATTAGGTGCAGAAAATATTGTTACAACATTACGGTCATGACACCTGGAAAAAAATAATTCAATAAATATTTGGTAATTTTTTACAAGTGGCTCTTATTTAATAATAAAATATAAAAAATAATTTACCAGTTGTAGCCCTCCATAACAAGCTGATGAGCTCGCGATACAAGAGTCAGGCCATTGGAGTGGTTAAATGTTTCAGAAATATCTTGGCCAAATGTGTAACCGGCACCACGAGGTGAGATGCCCCATCCTCCTCTGTCATCCGGATCTGACCATAATAGATCGCACATTGGTCCCTGGTGATTATAAATAAATGTCATTCATACAATATTATACGCTGTCGTAGCAGCTAGCTATTCATTCATTGATAATAATATTATTATTGTTGTTGTTGTTATTAATAAAGTAAGCTATTATTTATTTATAACGACAAGGCTGTTGTGAGTAAACTATCAACTATTTTACCTCGTGTGGTACTTCTTGGAGACGGTCCAAAGCACGAATGTGATCCAAGGTATCAATGGAAGGTGATAGACCACCGTGCAAACAAAATATTTGACCGTCGACCAACGCAGTCAAGGGTAGGTAATCAAATAAATCGGTAAAAAATTTCCAGACGTTCGCATTTCCGTACTTGCGTAGACACTCATCGTAAAAACCGTAAACTTGTGTAATTTGTCTGGATTCGTGATTCCCTCTTAAAATAGTTATTCTTTCTCTGTATCTCACCTAGAACAGTTTTAAATTCATTATTTTTTTTTAACAAATAACAAAATTATAACAAAAATTTTAATGTTTTATAATTATTAGCACTGTTGAGTAAATATTTATAAAATGAAAAATTTTAATTTTAATTTTGGAGTTATTGATTTTATGAATCATAGTTGTTTGCAATAGGTAATTACAATTAAGTAGGAAGTTTTAGTAATTAAATATCTATTACCTTGAGTGCCACTAGTAGAGTTACAGTTTCGACAGAATAATAACCTCTGTCGACATAATCCCCCATAAATAAATAATTTGTATCTGGAGATTTACCACCTATTCTAAACAACTCCATCAGATCATGAAATTGTCCGTGGACATCTCCACATACTGTCACCGGGCATTTTACTTCCTGGACATTTGACTCCTTAGCTAAGATCTCTTTAGCCTGAAAAAAATAAATAAAAAAAAAAAAAAAAAATTTTCAACTATTATATTAAGGACAGTTGTAATCTTATATCGTATATTTTATAGAGGATGATACGCTGAGTGATGACACATCAGTTATTGATTACATTTTTTTCCAGTGGTAAGTTACAACTTTACACTTGTTCTACAAAAATAATAATAAATTTAATCTTTAATTGATTTGAATAAAAAAAAGGTGGCTAATTAATTAAGACTAATTACAATGCCGATACCTTGATCAAATGATTATCAATATTGAAAAAAAATGTAATCTAATCAATAATTTTTTTGTTGTTTAAATTAAAAAAAAAAATAATATTGTTGTTATTTATCAACAATCAGGAGTTATTTTTATTTGTTGCTGAAAATAAATAATGAGTTAAATAAATATCAGAAAATATGGATTTTATTGAGTAAGAGGCGAGGAGAATTGCAATAAAAGTAATTATTGTTTTTAAGAATTGAGGAAGATTCGTGATGGTGATAAATTATGACATGCCGCCCAATATTGGTGAGCGAGGTGGTAAAGCACGTTCAATACTATACCTAGGATTAGATAAACTGACAATTGACTGGAGTGCAGAGTACTCGTAAAAGAAAAAAAAAAAAAAAAAAAAAAAAAAAAAAGGAACTAACTAAAAAAATGTAAATAATTATAATAAAGGTGATACCTTGTCGCAGAGAGTTTTAACTTGACTTTCTGTCAGTTGTTTGCAGTCATTTAGCTGTTCTATCCACTGATCAAGCTCTTTCAGTGACGCTTTATCCTCCATTGTAGAAATCTAAATATACGAATTTAGAAGTAAGCCTAACACTCAGTACATGTAGAGCAACAAGACCAGATAATGGGTTTATTTGTTTATTGAATCATTTAGATTAGGATAATATAAAATAAGCGGTACACTCAACACTAAATAATAATCACGATCCTTGGTATTAACACAGTCACAAAATGGCTGACTCGAGATCTGATACTTTAGTTGAGTGCCGTCGGTGCGTGACGTCACGGGCTGTCATCTGCGCACGCGTTCCACCAGCTACTCCAAACGCCGAATCGACTAATCCCAGCGGCTTTTTTAAAGAATCGGCGAATTGAAACACGTGGACACCTGGACTGGCGAATCCCGGATCACTCTTGCCGGGAACGAAGCACGGAGATCCTCGAACTAACTCCCGGGAATTTTAAATTATCTAAATTAAGTTAGCCGACATCTTCAAATTTTTAGAATTTTTTTTACTGAAAAAAAATTATGACAAAAAAATTCAATTATAAGAAACTTAAAAAACAATCTATTTTAATAATTTTAATAACTTTAGTATTATTTTAAATTTACGATTTTTCGTCGCGTAGATGTTTGTTTTTAGAGTTATTATTTTTAAAACAAAACTAACTAGGAAATTGATGTAATGACGCCTCAGACTATTAATAATTTATGACATTAAGGTTAGTAATCACTTGAAAAAAATTTTTTTTAACAAACTATTTAAATAAATAGAGTCGTGTATTTTTTTTTAAATTAATTTTTCTTTAAAAAATAGATAAAAAAAAAATTAAAATAGAATTTTTTGTTTTAATTATTATTTATTTATTTAATAACAAATTACAGTTGCCATTGACGGTAATTTTTTTTCGACTCAGTCGAAATAACATGGTGCAGAGTTATCACACATTTATATAAATCGAAGAGAGTATTATTATTTAAAAAATAGTAAAGAAATATTATTTGCTTTGTCAAAACTAATTTTAACTTTCGACACTTTGATTGACGCGGAAGCTGTTGATTAACTTGAGGTTACTTTAATTACTTTCAGTACTTTGGTAATTAACTGGATTATTTATTATTCAACATGGAAAGTATTTTTATACTGTTAAATTCATAATACGAGTTGATTAATACATTTAAACATTTGAGTAAAAAAATGAATTAACTTTTAAAAATTGGTACTGTTTTTTTGGACGAGACGGTTTGATTTTTTTAAGGCTTGGGGTCGTTTATCCACAAAGCGTCGCGTCTAATTGAACTAGCCACGGCAAGAGTAATTTTACTTTTCTTCGGTAAGCCGGGTCATTAGCAATCGGATTGTGCTCGAGGTAAACTGTCTGGAGTTTCTTGTTGTTGGCTAATACGTCGACTGTGCTCCAATCTTCTATTTGGTTGTTATTAATCTAAAAACATTAATAATTAAATTAAATTAAATTAAATGACATCAATAATAATCACAGAACTGACTCTTATTCTCTTAATAATATAGATTACCCAGAACTCTTCCAATAACTCCAAATGTTTGATGTTTTCAATTTTTTTAAGCTTATTAAAAGCTAAATCGAGCGTGGTCAACAGTTTGCAGTTTTCCAGTCCCTCGATACAAGTAAGCCCATTTTCTGATAAATACAATTGATCGAGCTGTGTCAGAGTCTCCAAGTTTTCAATTTTGGTAATCCGGTTGCTCTGCAAACTCAGCAGCTGTAAATTAACCAAATGACCCAAGTTTGCTATTTTTGAGATCTTATTTTTACCCAAAAATAAATTGGTCAAGTTTGTGAGGTTCTCTAAATTCTCAATGGAACGTATTTTATTATCACCCAGCTCCAATAATGTCAGATTTGATAAATGCGATATATTTTCAATCTTTGTTATTTTGTTGGAAGACAAAAATAACTTTTTCAAATTCGTAAGTCGATCAAGATTTTCTATTTTTTTAATTCTATTGAAGGAAATGTCTAGAACTCTGTAAGTAAAATTAAAAAGTTTCAATTAATAAAAAGTCTGAATTAATTTTTTAAAACATAATACTAAAGTTAAATAACTTACTGAAGATTGACAAGAGCATCCAGATTTTCAATGACAGTAATTTGGTTGTCCCGTAATTCTAATTCAACCAAAGTAACGAGTGTATCAAGATTCTCAATTTTTTTTATTAAATTCCAGGTGAAACATAATTTTTGTATGTTTGTCAGTGGCTCGAGATTCTCCAACTTGGTCAGTCTTGCGTGATTGAAATCAAGCTCCTTAAATTATTAAATAATTACAATACTGAAGTTATAATAAATTATAATAAAAAAATTTTTAAATGTAGTCTAGCTTAATTTTCATAAAAAAAATAAAAAAATGACTGCTAAATTGAATACCTCTGACTCAGGATCCTCGATGTATATTCGTTCAGTTTCGGCTCCATCGCCAGGATCATTCTCACGGTCACCTGGCTCGGCATGACTGTCAGAATCAGCTCCGTTGTCATCTAGGCCACCGGATACGTTGTCTTCACCTTCGGCTTCTATTTCCTCAGATCTATCTCCTAAACAAACCCGAAAATAAGCACCGTGTAACTATTTTGCCATAATTATAACCTGCTAGAGTGAGTAATTTAATAACATTACCTATAGTAACATACTTATCACTCTTGGTCTCCATTTTATCGTGATTACGTAAAAAAATATCAACACCAATTGATTATTGGAACAGTTATAAATTATATTTATTACAATAACTCTATTCTATTAAATGATTACTTTTTTTTTTTTCATTGATCTTCTCACATGCAACATAAACAGAATCATTGTCAGTGCAGTTTATTTATTTTTACTTTAATGAAAACTTGACTTTAGTTTTAGCGCGAAATTTGAATTCACTTTCAATTTTTTAAATAAAAAATATTTAATATATTTCAAAAAATTTTTTATTGAAAAAATTATCAAGTAAAAGTTAAAAAATCAAATTTTGTATAAAAAATATTTTTTTAGTCGTTATTTAATTATAATTTTTTCAATAAAAAATTTTGAAATGTCGGCTAACTTTATTTTCATAAATGATTAATGAATAATTAGTTTAACAATAAAATTCCGAAATATTTCAACAAATAAATCATAACTTATGAAATAAAAAGTTATGGTCATTTTTTTCTCGCCACGATGGTCAGTTTCGATAAAGAATTAGGAAATAGTGACAGTTTACAGTGAAAAAAATTTTATTTTGAAATAATATTAAGGTCGAGAAAACCGCTAGAACTTTAAATCCGTAGATTTACTTTAGATGTTTTGATAAAAGAAGAAATAACCGTTGGGTGGCGATTGAGAAATTTCTCTATACGCACCACCGATTATTGCCAAGTAGAAATGATTAAACCAATCATCTGCACTCGCAAATACTTAGCAGGATTACTTCTGAGAAGGGAGATTCTTTAACGAGTGTAAATAGACAATTTTTAAAAATAATAAATTTTTCCGAGTCGAGCAGTCGCGTCTCCTTTCATTTCAACGCATGGCCGCGCACCCGTATCGACCTGCAACACACCCACTAATCTTTAATCCGTTAGTATCTCTCGCTAGCTTTTATTTGCCGCGGCTTTACTTTGCTCCTTATAATTTAATTGCATAATACATAAATAAGAGAGAGAGAGAAGAAAAGAAAAGTAATGATCACCAAGGGCCAATATTTATTCTGTGCTCTAAATTAACACCGACATTCGTAAATGTAAATATTTATTTTATTAATCGAAAGAGATTGAAGATAATTGTTTCACGGACATCTTAATGTCCTCAAGGATTAACAAGTTGATCATGTTAATTATCTTGAAGAAGATTTATGTAACAAATATTTTTAATAAATATCTGTAAGCGTGCATGCTGAGCCTCAATGCAATGATTTCAATGCCCACGCAGAGTGTATCATCCACTCTCTTATTCTTATTCATTCATTTATAAATATTGCTCATACAAGCTCAATTATTATCGAAGATATGTGTGAGTGAATTTAATTGTAACTCTGAGCTTCCGCTTTGATTTAGTTATAGCGAATAGTACCTCGGAAAATTCCCACGATTTTTCTTCGCGTGTTCGATCGGTAGACTGACTGGTCAGCTGTCTGCGATTATAAACGCAACTCTTGAGATTCTATTTCATCATTCTTATTCAATAGATTTTATGAAGAAAAAAAAAAAAAAAAAAACACCCATCTCATTCCTCAATTATGATTATTAATTTTTTGCATTCCTGTAAAGTAAAAAAATAATAATAATGACAGTGTTATTAGTAAATAGTAAATATATATAAACATTAATATTAAAATAAATAGTTAAAATGTCAAAGTACCTTAATAAAAATGACCTCGTGATGTGGTGCTCGAGAAGTATCGACTCGCGGGAGTAATCGAGGTAGTTTCTGCTCTCGAAAATAAAAAATCCCGAGCTACATATAGAGATAGATATTATATAGAGATATAGATGGATTTGTATATTAGTATATGTGTTGAAACTTACATAAAACGGACCACGCCCTGGTCTCTAGCTTCAGCTCGATCGTATATCCATCAGATCCTCCAGAGGACTGCTATTCCATGAGAATAACTAGTACTGATCCTGGCGCATGATCTTCAGAGAATTTAAATCACTGATGTGTGATTTAAATTCAGCTTCAGGTATTTCTTTTGAATCGTACATCTAAATCATGGTATCAAGTGTTTTCCGGAGTGTTTTCTGGTGTACTGATACCTACGCCCGATCTTCAACACTACAATCTATCTATTTATCCTCCAGTTTCTCCAGTGAATCCACGACGGTCTATTATCTTCCACTCTATTTTATTTTATCCCATTCAATTTTATTCTATTCAGACTGTCTGGAGTGTCTAAGTGCGTGGGTGTCTCGAGACATCTTGGATACAATGCTGGACTCGCGCGTTTACGCAACAGGGATCTAAATTTTGTTTAAATTTAAAATAAAAAAAAAAATATAAATAAATTGGATAATGCGGTGTAATTATTCGAGTATTAAAATTCAAAGAATAACAAGGTAGAAGGAATTACGTAAGAATTCTTAAGAGACAATCGATTATTCGTGAGGATTTTGGCCCAGAAAATAAAATAACTAAATTACAAAAGCCCTAGGGGTCTCATTAAAAATTCCCATGACCTCACGACTGGATTTAATGTTTTTATCAATGCAAGTTTGGTTGAATTTTCTTCTGAGAGATAAAATATATATATATAGGGATAATTAAATAATAAAGATATTTTAAAAAATGTAAATCACCCGGCGGAATGCCAAGATCGAGAAGCCAACGGCCTCTGAGTGATCCACGACATCGATCGATCGAGTTAACGGAGTTTCGAAAGCGAAATTAAACTACCTTCTCCTTACATTACATAGTTACACACCAGATATAGTTATTTTTAATATCATTATCATTATTGCACTCCCGAGTGAGACTACTCCGGATTCGGCTTCAGGGAGGAGTTACGTTAGACTCTTTTTATTCTACACTCTCCTATCATTACATTTTAATTTTATAATCTTCTCGCTTGATCGATCACTCGAGACTCGAACTAAATATTTAATCTATAATATATATCTTTTGGACAATCACCAGCATTAACTTGTTAATTGCCTCAATAATCTTCGGCTATTTTTTAACTCAAAAAACTTTCTAATAAAAAAATTTAATTGTTGGCATTAATCAATTAAATAATGTTTATAAAAATAATGGTACTTTTTAAATATTCGACGATCAATAACGTCAGATAAAGCAACGCGTCTTAATCACAGTACCTACACACACACATACACATATATAAAAGATAAAAGATTAATGCGCCTTTGAATTCGATAATTTGAGGCTTGACACCGTACTTAGTCTCTCCGGTCATCGTTTAATTGCATGTCCAAGTGGGTATTTATTTTATTTGGGGCTTCCTCGACACAAGTGGAATCGACGCGTCAATTAATATGCTTTTCGCCACGAGACTTTCAAATAAAAAAAATAAAATAATTGCGCAAATCCTTTAAAGATAAGTCGTTGGCATATACTCGAGCCATATGCTCTTTGCTCTGGCCAGAGAGAATCAGGGTGGCATCAGCACTCTTGTTGCTGTTGTTTTACACATGAAATACGTCAACTTTGCCAAACGGATTCTGATTAAAACTTTCATCTGTCCATCAAGGGCGGAAAAAAAAAAAAATAACCGAGCGGCAACAGCCGGCTGGTAATGACGGAATTAATAATAACAAAAAGGTAAATTAAGAATAAAAACCCGGCGTAAACGGATCAAGTAATACTGGAGTAATCATCCTCGACTGAAAGTACTGAAAGGGATTTAAGAAGAGAAGAGCGTGACTGCCCTTGGCCGAACTTAACATTGGTGAAGTGAAGAGGAGCTGAGGGGCAGAGGAGCTGAGGAGCTACTTTGGTATACTCACTTTTATTTATTCACGTATACGTACACGTTCGTATTAAATAAAAAAGAGTTACGAAATATCAGAGCCTCCTCGATACCAGTTGAGATCTCACGGCAATTCGGTGCATCAATTATCTTTATAAGCCACTCGGTTGTCGGGCACCAGGGCGAGGGCTTTCGATCTGAATACACCTTGGATCGGTATATACTATCGAACTTCCCAATGGATCTCTACTCTGTTATTGTAAATACTGGAGATGTAAATCCTGCCAAGGCCTCACCCATCATTGATTCACATTCACATTCACCTTCTCTCAATTTTTTTATTATCGATCCATTTTTATCCGATTTGCATAATGTATCATTAAACAAACTATATTATTTTCGGCTCCTGAATTTTTTATTTTTTATTTTAATCTTATCGATTTATTAAATAAATTGCTTCCTTTTAATTAGTAAATTGGATAATATATTTTTAAACGACCGGAACTCCTTCAATTTAAGCCTAAAAATTAATAAGTGGTAATTAAATCAATAAAAAGCGGTATGCAGTATCTATACTTAAATGGGATTAAATTAAATCCTCTCGTAGACTCGCACAATTAAAGACGATGTCAACTACGTACAAATTAATCTTGCCGTTTCATAATTTGACGTGCAATCATCACCATCCGGTTCTGCAACAAATAATTTTTTCATCCGCAAAAACTGCTGCACATTTCCTCGAGGATTGCTTAAACATAAATAAAGATATAATTGCCTAAATAGCTTCTGTGTCTCTATATATTTATATAATACATTTTTTATTAAAGATTCATTGGATTGTATGACAAGTAATGAGAGGATAAAAAAATATATTAGGAGTTTAGCTGAAGAAATAAAAAAAAAAAAAAAAAAAATAACAGGAGACTGGGTATATCAGCAGAGCGGTAGGTCGATCTAGTTGGATCCCATGCACGAGTGATCTCGATTCCAGGTTGTTGTTGCCGTTGTTGTTGTTGTTGTATCAGTACTGCACGGGTGGAGTCACGTAGGAGTACATAACGTAGTGGTGCTCTACAACGACGTTAAAACGTCTCTTTGCACACTACACGTCTAGAAAGCCAAATAGCGAGTTAAAACTGGCAAGTATCTTAGTCTTACACGTGTGTGATTCCTCTTTCTCTTGGCCGTCATTAAATGTTTCTGTTTCTGTTACTGTTGTTGTCATCTACTATTTTATTATTATCATTGTTGCACACGGTAAATGTATAATAGAGCACATGGCAATTTAAAATACCTACTGATAAATAGAATAAAGTAAAGGTCCTGGTGAGGTGATCTGCGTGTTTGTATATCCGCAACTAGACGAATAAAAGACCAATGTATACATTTATCCTTGTTGATAAAAATAAAAAGAGTTGACTTGGCTCTCTCGCGTCTCTTGGTGAAAGTGAGCGCATTCCATGGCCACCGGGACCACGCCCGACTAACACAACTTGCTTAATAAATATCTATATATATTAATTTTACACTATATATACAAATACACGCTCAAAAGTAGAGTAATGTGTGTAAAATCATCGGCGTGGTCCATACACCGTTTTCCCTTGCGCCATCGCAGCATGTATCACGAGCACACTCTCAGGTAAAACCTCCGACATACGAATAAACCGAGCAGAGAGAAAAAATTGATGCACTAAAGGGTATTATGCAATTGAATTAAACGGACGTAAGAAAACGACCCCGTAGTTTTATTATTTTTTTTCTTTCTTTATCTAAAGCTAAAGATTATACCATATCAATCCGAAGATTATTCGGGGTATTATATGGTAATTTTTAGCTTTTACGGATTTTTTATAATGTAATCTCTGCAATAGTGAGGCAGTATTTGCGTAAAACTACCTCTAATAGAGTTCTAGAGGTAAGTGTTTATAATTAAACGGGCAGTTAATTAGACGAAGCTTCAAAGAATAAGGAAAGTTGAAGTTATATGTGTAGGATGGGATTTGAGACATCAGTAAACCAGTTCTTCTATTGGATCCTCGGGATTTCCATTTATACTTATAATCGTCCGAATCAAGTGTCCGATCTATTTAGATTCTCACTGGTGTATATCCTTTCTGTGTATCTGTATCGGTATTTAACTCTGAGACTAATGATGCCGCCAATACCTGACTAATGAAGACAACTCCAAGAAAAAATTTATATAAATTTACTCTTATCTATCTAAGCCTTCGAGGAAGAGTCTACATTTGTACTTATTTGCAGGTTTACACTTTTCAACATGCTGATAATTTGCATTTACATTTTTTCTTTACTTCAAACGAAGTCTATTAACTTTATTAAAATCCTGAGATTAAATATGTTAATTAATATCGATATTTTATCAGCTAGACAAGTTTTGTCATTAAAAAATCTAAATGGATCTTGATATTTTTATTCAGTTCAGAATTTTTTTGTCACCTATAAATATTTTTACTGTAATCAAATATAATAATATATAAAATATAAAATAATTATGGTAGTATAATAGTAGAGCATCTGAATAAGGAATGAATTTAGTACCGTTATGATTGCAGGACACCACACGGTGACTACAACAGCAACAACAGCGACTACTAGCTTTAATGCTACTCGTTGACCAGCCTACTGTTATAATAATAATAATCGTGGTAGCGTAAGAATGGACGAGAGAATAGAAATAAATGAAATAAAATGTAAAAAGATAAGCTGAGCATTGTCGGGTTAGCCTTCTATCCGGAACAATCTAGACCAGGCCCATCTTTTACATTTTATTATTCCTTTTTTTTTTTAAAGAGCTTCTTCACAAAAGGTATAAAGGTATAATGCTACCGCTATTATCGTAATTATGTGCACTTATCAATTTCTCAGGAGTCTTTATCAATTACGAAACTATCTCGAGTCGTGACCAACTCGGATTGCTTTACGACAATAGTTATTGTTTAAATAGATAATTGTGATGAATAATTCGATTAAGAATTTGTGATAAGTCGGAGCTTAACTTTTGTTGGTATTTCATTTTTATTTTTTTTTTTTTATCGCAATTATTGGTTGCCAAGGGACCAAATGTGTCGAGAATTAATTTAACGACTCTCTTTACGATTGACGTTTTGCTGGTCATCCTCTTGAGAATCTGGAAATAATTTTAATTAACAGGATCCATTATTGAGTAAATAATTTATTATTCTTACATACTTGTAATAAATTAGTTGGACAAATCGCTGCATATAGAGATCATAGAATTTCAACGAGAGTTACTTTCTGAGTATAAATCAGTCTGTAAGTTTATAAAATTTAAATAACTATTAAATAAATTATAAAGTTGTGACTGTAGACAAAAAAAGATAATATAAACTGGATCAGCGACGAATATCGCCTCTGGATTTCTCGATCCAGCCGTCGACTATCCCGTTCTCGATTGAGGAAGTCACTCTTGAGGCTATCGATCGCCTCGACACTTCCGCAATGCTTGTTTATTTATTTTAAAAGTTTTATTATTAATCTGGAGTCTTTGTTGCTTTGTTCCGAATGCACTCTGACACACACACACACACACACACACGTGGACAATTGGACCCGAGAAATTGCTGCGTTATGTATTTTGTCCAAGTGTTTCACGATACGATAACAAAAAATAACTAAAGTCCATTGTACTCGAAATTTATTGGATTAAATTCATTGTCGTTGTTACCAAGTGTAAACATTATTGTCTTCCAGTAAATTGTTTAATGTATTGGGCTTGACCGAGAATTTTTAAAACAACTCCAGGTATCCAGGCCTCCAAGATAATCTGTAAAATTTAACATAAAATAATTGTAAGGATTGATCATTGCAAAAAATTTAAATATCACAAATTACAAGGAATGCCGATAAATTTATCTTTATTTAGCTTTTAGATAGACGAGGCGTCGAAAAAATAGCAAATAGACATCGACGATGTTTATGCCTATGTCAGTGATATTAAATATATAACTTCCGGCAAAGACCTTGGATAAACTTTTGTTCTCATCCTTCCCACGGACGCAAGTAAAGGCGACTGCTCAAGTTGTTGTAGCCTCAATCCGCTGGTTTACCTCAATCTCAAACTCTATCTCCGCGTTTATTTCGAGGGATCCTTGAGCACATATCGCTCCAAGCGGTTCAATACACGGTACCGCGCCTCCACAAAGATAGATGATCTTAAACTTTCCAAAACCGACTGGATGTTGCCGTATAACAACACTCGAGGTTACGTGTTAAGTTGATTTTTTAAAAAAAATTTCGACAATAATTGATTTTTATTTAAAAATTCACCCCAAGCGAACAGTCATCAATAGTCATCATTCAGTAGCTAAGAAATCCAAGTTGCCGCTGGTATTGCTGGAATAAAACAAACAAGAATTATTTAGTATTATTGAGCACGTCGAGTAATAGCCTCAATTAGCCGCAAATAAAAGTCAGGAACTGTAGAATAGGAAAAGTCGTTCTATTCGGGATTAACGAGCGTACATGCATGAAAACGATACGTGGGATTTTTTTATTAGCGATTCAGATTCTCGATCGCTATTATACTGCTTTAGCAGACGGTTAGACGGTAAACCGGAAGCCACATCAACCAAGACAGCCAAGAACAACCACAACATAAAACCTTAAGCTTTAATCTCGGGCTCAGCTTTATTTAGCATTAGTAAGAGTTTTCTTTTAGTATATATATATATATATATATTAAAGATTAAGAACCGATCTTTCTCCATCAAAGATCTCCAGTGAACGTGTTAATTTGATAGCTCTGGCATCGAAATGTAAAATGGAGCAACGTAGACGCATATTTACACGTACTAATATCGGTTATGTTCTTGCGGAGCAGTCAGTAGTCAACTCTGTGTTAAATCTCTCTTTATTTTTATTTATAGTCCTCGAGAAATGAGAAATTGCATTAGTATGTAGTTAAGTTATGTATAGAAGCTATAAGCTAGCACAATCCAAGGCGTAGATGCTGCACTGATAGCGAGTCCACGAGCACTCGACTCGTTTAACTTGTGTCCAGTATAAAACACGCCTTTTTATTTTTCGTTAGAAGATAAAATAAAAGTTGTTGCTCTGTAAATATATTGAGAGAGGGGTAATAAGCATTGAGGTATAGAGAGCGTATAGGAGTGGACGTTTGCTGGGTGGACGTCTTCAAAAAATCAGGAAGTGGATCAGAACGTATATCGCCTCGTAGGGGGTCGCAATTTCTAATGCTCTGGCGTACTCTGGGTAAACTACATTACGCTCTGTACAGCCCAGGACTCTCTCCTCCGCTGAAAAAGGATGACAAAGCCTCTTTCTCTTTGTAAGCCTCGGAAAGATCTCCCAAGAGAGAGGAAATTATTTTATTATTTTACTTTGCATACGCAAATGTGACTTTGCTCGAGAGGTGAATGTACAAACACCTTATTTATAAATAATACCTAACCCGGCTTTTTTATATTTATACGAGTTTATTGAGTTATTACATCATTTATAATTGTCTCGTTATAACATACTTATAATTAATTAAACGATGTAATAGATAATTATTAATAAAATTTTATACTTTGTTGATAATATTCAAGATTCAAATTTTCAAATTGAAATTAAAAAAAAAATTTCAACTGACAAGAACATAGGTGGAGTAGAGCGAAAGATAATTATTAATTTGGTGTTGAAAATTAAATATATAATTGAAACTGTTACATGTATATTAATATAATATAAAAGGTAGTATTTAATCGGACATGACATGTGGGTCATGTTACAAAATATAAAACAGGCAATTACAAGCACTCTATTTAAAATTTCGAGGCAGGTCAGGAGAGTAAAGAGATACTTTTATCTTTGATATCGTGGCAGATATTATTATATATTAGATATATTATTTGAAATAATGAGTTAAAAGTGATTGGTTTAAATTTCCCGTTTTCTCATAATATAAAAGCTTCAATTTAATGGACATTAATTGCTTTACTCTCGATACTTTCCAGATTGATGTATCCAGTATCACTTTATTCATCCAAAGTCGGACTTATAGAGATCGAGTAGTCTCTTCGCTTTCATCGCGGAACAGCCGGAGCGAGCTAATATGAAACTGAAACTAGATCGACCGGATGTTCTCTAGTGGCTCGTCCTGATGGGGTTTTTAATTTCCCGATATGTTTCTACACGCATATACATTTAAACAGACCTACGTAGAGCTCGGACTCTACCGTAAACCGTAACTGTAAGACTGAGCTTGTTTTTAATGACATCGATGATACCTGTGTGCCTTCTACGTCGCTTCTAACTTCATTAAACCACTGACATTTAAATCGTTACCGCTTACAAGGTAATCAACTCTACCAACTTTATTAACTATACCTTTTTTAAATTTTTCATTTAATTGGAGCAAAAAATTCAGCCTCTAAAGGATGTAAGGACTCGCGTCACTCTGTCAAACTTTAAATTTATTACCAATTATAATTATTATCTCGGAGATTTTAAATATTTTTTCAAGTACATTAAATAAAATAAAAATTAACTTTTAAACAGAGCTAATATTTAATATTAATAATATTAAAATAAATCAATTTGATAGGGCAGTAAATAATAATATGCGGGATATAGTCTACAAGTATAATGACATTTAAACGGTGGAGATAATAGCAAAGTTGTTATCTCCGGCGTAACGCCGTTAATGTGACTCGCATCAGGTTTTTTAGGGTCGTGAGCACGCGAGTAAGCGGGACTTGGGCATAGCACGTTCGCCCTCGCTCAAAAAAATAACCGCTAAAAAATAACCGTGTCAGTGATCAGTGAATAAGAATGAATAAAAGTTTAAATATAAAAATAAAAAGAGAAAGAGAAAGAGTAGAGTATGTAGAGTCAGTCGGGCTGATGGAAAATGAGAGATAAAAAAGCGGCACACGCCTTGCGGTGGCACAAGACGAGCGAGTGTGTGTCTGGACCGGGACACACTAACTGATACTGAGAGTTTAGTTCTGCAGCTTGCGCGTGGCTTTCTCTATGGATCACCCCGCCCACAATAATATATATATATATGTATCAAGTAGAAGTCGCTCTGCATGACTACAATCTCGCTTCGGCTAAACACTACAATATTATATATTATATATTATACGTATATCCTGATACGATAGTCTAGCTAGAGTCAGCTCGATTCCTCGGGCATTTTTAACCCAAGAATCAACTGTGCGTGCGGAAGCCTCAATGTTCACTTTCAGTCATCCATTCAACCGTATCAATAGAAAGGAAATCGATGAGTTTTATCTCCACCTGAAATTTTTTAAATTTTTATTCAAATTACTGCTCTACTTATTTATTTATAATATATTTTTTAATTTTAAACCATTTAAAATTTTAAATAGGGGACAATTGACGGAGATTAGGCAATTGCTGATGCAAGCCGGTAATTAATACCGTGGAGCGAAAAGTAAAAAAGAGGATCTGTAATCGAGTAGTTGAAGTCAGCGTGTCGGTTGCCAACTAAACGCTTAGGCGTGTAATTGATCCCGAGGCGGATAGTCGTAATAAATAATATAAATTTCTCTCTGTTAATCATCTCGTTTGGCTGTGTATGGCCAAACGGCGAAATTGTCACCGCGATCCCACACTTTGTGAGAAACAAAACTGGCGATTGATTCGTTAAGCTTAGAGCTGTGTTTTTAATGCTTACGATATAGATACTTATACTTACACCTTCTATTAACGGTAAGCCTTGCTCTACATTCCTTTATATAGTCTTTTGTATTTGGAAAAAAATAGTTTTTTATAAAATTACTGATCATTACACTCGATCCGTTGAATCTCCCGAGTTTAAAAGGAGCTATTTAAATGGGAGTTGCTATCCACAGAGTTACTTTACTTTTATTAACGATCCGATCACAAGCCTGTCTTCGATCAAAACATCTCGCTAATTTTCACTTTCTCTACCTCTTCGTTCCGATTATCCGACCTTGCTATGGGTTAAACGCTTTTCTATTAGCATTCATTAAAGAAAATTAGTCAATTAATATAATTATAATCAATATTATAGTATTGGCGTTTTTAACGATATAAGCTTATCCCGATGTTATACTCATCAAGAGCTTTCATTTGAATAGCCACATGCATTTTGATATATTTTTCATATATAAAAAATTGATGTGGGTACTCAAATGAAAGATCTTGACGAGTTTAACATCAGGATCAGCTGATGATACAGATACAGAATTTTTCTTATTCTCTTAATAATTAAATAAATTTTTTTTGTAAAAAAATGTTACGTCGGGATGTCGTCAAGTAGATTTACATCATCAGTTGATAGAAAATAGTATATGATCTGCCAAGGAAACAGGATATTGCCGAAATATAAGAGTAGCATTAAGTGTCGGTAGTTTTAAAAAAAATAATGTTTCGCAAGTGTTGATGATGATGATGGGAAATCTAGTGAAACTTAAATGTATCTGTGTAAATAAATATCTGTTGGCTCTGGATCATTTCACCTAACCGGCAGGAATGTCAATGATCGTTATAATAAAGTGAGGCGAGCGAAGATTGAGATAGAAAATACTTAAAGGAGAAGTAGCTGAAGTTGATAGGATATATACGAGTGTGGCTGTTAATTGTGAGATGGACTTTAATTTTTTTAAATAAAAGTAAAAAGACTGTAATGATACCTGGATATATAGTACACTGTGACATAAGATCTGTACTGATTCTGATTATTGCTAGTATTTCCAGAGTATAGGTGATTCCAAGCAGAGTCCAGGCGTCGTCGGGTCCATAAATGCGAGCGAGCATGAGACCAGGGGGAAATAATTGTATCCTATGTTGAGCTCCAAGCTCAGCTATGACGAGTGAAAGTGAAGTATCATATCTCTGTGGGCAATGTTAAGCCACGCGCCCTCCTCTATCATGTCCGAGAGTTTACGAGCACGCTCTACTCACTGCACGCATTTTTATAGACTGTTATTTATTTAATTATTCATGCCGATGCCGATGCAGATGACTTTCTCAAATAAATAAAAATGTCCAGGGAATAGTCATTTTTATTTTTTATTTTTATTTTCCCCTTGCTCGTTGTTAACAATGACAGTAAGACTGAAAAGTTTACGGTAATCAATAGTGATTTTCTTAGGACATAAAAAAAATCCTCGAGAATGATTCAATCACGAATATTGAAACTACCAGAGTGTATTTTGATCGCTGAATCAATTTATATGTCGTCACCGACTTGTTCGTGATCATTTTGCAAGTATATTCCCCTCGTACTCGGTTGTTACGGCTCAGATACCGCAGGCATAATCCAAGACTAGTCCCTAGACTACTTACCCGAGAATATCACTCTCAGGCTGCTCTGATACAATTGATGAGAGATGAAGTTGAAATTATTATAGAAAACATTGGATCGTGCCGTAAATTGGATGGACGGATGGCGCTTTCTTTTTTTTTTATTTTTTAATTCAGTACCTCAATAACAAATAAACCTTAAGAATTTTCATCTAGTTACTTTAATCAATACAACTCACCAGTAGTAGTAGTAGTAGTAGTCGTCGTCTCTTCTGTTATTTCTATTATCTTGCTTGATATTATCCTCAGTCCGTAGGCTTTCAGTTGACGAGTTTGTTGCGCAAAAATAATTCCAATACCGGAAGAGGCTGGATCTGCCTCGCCTTTTCTCATTGCCATCCTCGGCACTCTGTACTCGTTAACTGTCCGCAAATTCTTACGTCACTACGTCGACATTATTTCCATAGCTAATAAATTCTCAAATAAACAAACAAATAAATGAATGAATGAATGAATGAATGATTTATTTAAATATAATAACAATAGAGTACCCTCCAGTAAATAATTTAAAAACGGCCTTCTTATTACTCTTTCACCTCAACACTATCTTTATTTGCCGTTCAGTACCGGCAATGAAGCTCTTACTTGTAGACTTGTCACTCAACTGACAGATGTCACAGCTACCTATTTATTTAAAACACATAACAATTTATTAAATCCATAAACTCGCGGGTAAAAAATAAATAAAGTCAGCCGTCGAGTGACGAACGGAATAAAACATTGAGTTTAAATATAAATTAAAAAAAAAAATTAAACAACCGAAGCAATAACCTGAGACAGAGACTAAGAGTAATATAAAAATTGTCAGTTGTTATTTTTGCCCGAAGGCATCTTGACCGGCAAACACGCCCGATTACAACATAGTAGCCATCATTATTGCGAATAACTTTTTAAATCTCCTCCGAATAATCACTGAACTAGATCGGCAATTTAAAGTTTTTTTTTTTTTTTTTTTGTGATTTTATTTTCTTTCTCCTATTAAGAATTTATTCCTACGGAAATACAGATAGAGATGAAGAATATGACTACTGATTTTATGATTGGTGGTTCTTGGAATCGGCTAAACTACATTCGATCTGACTGGAACAACGGTTTGCTACCGTAAGAGGCAGAGAAAAATATAAAAATAGGTAAATTGAAGAAATACTCGTACTCGGTAGCGGTTGGCTTGAGGTTGGTGGAATCATATCAAGGTATATAGAGTAGAGAATGGGTGAATGTTTATTAGCATAGCGGACCACCCATGACTCGACCCTGCCCAAGTTTAGTTCCTTCATGAGCATTATACGTCTGCGCTGGTACATTCAAGTACTGAGTAGAAAAGTTTAACCTTATAATAAGCGGCGCTCATGTTAAGGTACTCTATGTACAAGTTCCGCTCGTGTATGCCCATCCGATCTCGATTTATAACGATATATGTCGATCTTTTATTGGCAGTTGTACAATCTTCCTCTTCCTTGAGCATTACTGTCATATTTCTTACTTTATTATTCTCTTCTTTTTTCAATTAAGCTTTTTAAAATTTTATTTTCAGGTCAAAAGTCAACCAAGCATCATCAAAAGCTAAACAAGTAATTAAATGTCAAACTTATCTTTAAATTTAGTTTTCAGATTTTATTATTTATAATTTACTAGCAAACTTGCAGTCACTATGTGACTTGTAAATTATAAATAATTAAAATTTTGCTTTATTAAATAATTACTATCGTGTAAAATTGTAACTATTTAAATTACATTGATTGTCTTTGGTCAGTTAAGTATTTTACATAATTAATAATAATAATGTTAAGGTAGCGTGATGACTGACCATGATATCAAGGTCCAGGACTGATCTGTCATTTAAAAAAAAAAAAAAAAAAAAAAAAAACAATTGGAAGTCTTCTGATTTGCAAATGATAAAAAAAAAAAATCAGTGATGCGTAACGAAAAAAGTAATCCTTGATAAAGATCATTGATCACGTTTAATTATTCTGTAAAAAAATGATAATTGTTTAAAAAATATTTTTTACCTTTTTCTGCTTGTCCTTAGTCCAGATTTCTCGGTGAGCATAAAAAAAAAATAAAATAATAATAATAAAAAACTAAATGTAAGATGGTCAGTGTAAAGGAGCTCGCCCAGCAGAGTTTACTTGGTGCAATAAAATGAAATTAAATAAAAATAAAAAATAAAAAATAATAAATGTTAAGTTGACAACTAATTGAGTCCTTGAAGTATGGAGAGAAAACGTCTTGTCTCGGACAATGTTTAGCTGGAGAACTTAATGTAGATTACGGCTCGCGATTCCTATTAATTAAATCGTCTACGACGTCGATTTATTTATTAGCAGTCATCTTGTTTCTATGTCTTATTCTTTAGTAAAGCCATAAATAAAACTAAAAGTTATTCAAACAAAAGTATCATCATAAAATACGTAAACAACTGGCTACTAAATTATTTATTAACAACCATAAAATGCAAATATTTGTCCAGTAATATTAAAAAATTCAACGAGGTATTATTTAATTTGCAAATTAATAAATCACATTATTATTCACCGTTGAAATTATTTAAAGAGTCATTAATCATTCGAATAAAAACAAATATGGATATTTAAATTCACTTGTTATACTTGTACTTTCTTTTCTTTGCATTACTTTCTATGAGTTGTTAAAATTACAGATAATAAATAAATAAATGAAATTGAAATCTTCCAACAATTGTTTTTATTTTTGTTAAAACAGTAAATGATATAAACATGACTATTTATTTATTTATATTATTATCTGAGTTAGTAGAAAAAAAAAAAATATATTTATATATATATATTTTAACAGAGTATTGTTTTGATTTTTAAAGCAGTGTAATTTAAAAGTTGTTTAGTAATGCGACTTTGATTTTACGAGCAGCAGTAAACGGTTTTAAAATATTTAGATCGAAAAATCTTCAAACGATCAACAAAGTTATTTGGTAGTAAAACTTTAGGAGTTAAATATACATGAGTATGACTTTCTATGGAATTATAACAAGAGTTTTGTAACATGAAACAAAAAAAAAAATTTACGGAATATTTTTATAGTGGATTATAAAAACTAATAATAAAATATAGAGAACATTCTATTGTAGTTAAATAATCTCGGGTGTGTTGGTAACAATCGTGTTAACGAGTTGGGTTTGCTGCACCGGTCAAGAAAAAGCCGAGAAAAATAGTAATGAAAAAAATAATAATCATAATAGAATGAAAATAAATATATATAATAAAAATAAAGTTAAGTTAAGAGTGAGAGGAATACTGGATCTCCTTCGAGCGTCTACGCCCGTTTCTTCAGCTTATATGGAATTCGGTAATTGTAAGATCTGACTCAAAACTCTTCTTTTTATTCAGTTTATTATTTCAGCTGCCTCTTCGTTGCTCACTGTTATTGTTTAGTCTCTATTTTTTAAACCTTATCTTTACTTAAATATTAATTAATAACAGTATAAAAATATATTAAACTTTAATTAAAATCTCACTCACCAGACTCTGCAATACTATTTGGACATTGGTTTAAATGGATCGAAGCTTAATTTGTCCTGTATTTTTTTAATAGCTTCGATATGATTTCCAATCGAGTGCGAAAGAGTGATCATCCTTTCAAGGCTTACAGCCTTTGCAGGACTCTCTGAAGTTGACAAGGGTTTCATTTCATCAGTCTCAGTTTTAGTCACAGGATTAAATTGTTCTCCAGGCCTGGAAGAAAGCCATGTGACTTTATCTGGGAGATTTTTTCTGCTGCTTGATTTTTTTGAAGTAAATTTATCCATTAAATCTGAAGACCGTGGCTTAATATTTTCCCTATCAGTTTTAAATTTCTTAAAATTGGTATTTTTGGGAGCTGCTGGTCCAAAAACATCATCATCACTGTCATCATCTAAGACGATGACTTTTGAAGAATTGTTTTCTTCAACTAGAGCTGTTTCAGCAGTACGCTTACGACCAGTAATGTCATCCAAAGAAATGAATTGATTACAGTAGATTTCGGTAGAATTTTTTAATATAGCTGCAGTTATCTCCGATCTAGTAATTACTCTTCGCTTCATGTATTCCATCATTGATAAAATTTGATTATAATCGTCGTGATTAATGACACATCCACTCTGAAGCGTCTTGTCTTTAACATAAGGCTTAACTAGCAATAATTTCTCATCCAATTTCTTGTCTTCAAACGAGACTTTGGAATATAGCTCAACATTTCCGCTAGCACTTTTTACTACACGGCCATAATCGTCTATGTCGAAGGTGCTGAAGAATACAAATGTCATACCTCTAAATAATTGAGACCTATCAACGCTAAAATTTACATGTATCACCTCTTGAATAAGTGAATTAGGTACGGAAAATTTTATTCTTACTTCATAATCGATGACGTTTGGCCACGCAGTACCATCGACGTAAGCTTTAACACAGTCTCTCCAAAATTCTGGACCAGTAATCCAAACTCCTTGTGCTAGTGCTGAAGCATATCTATGTGTCATAATTTTATCGGGATGCACGAAGTGAGTGCACTGAGAATTTAATCTCTTGTACACTGTTATACCCAGCTGTTCCAAATCTGCAATTAATTTTTCTCTTTGATCGTATTTTTCTGATACACAAACAATTGCCTTTTCAAAATTAACTTCGTAAACATTTGGATCCCTGCCAAATTTCAATCTATCACCAGCTGTCAATTGACATGATTCCCAAGTCTCTAATTTCTTGAAATTTCCATTTCTCCCCAGGAACGTCCCAGTTGTTGAATCAAGATCCATAATCGTGCATGTAAGATACTTTCTGTTTTCATAATTTAGTAGAGTTCTGAAAATAGTTTTAGTTTTTTCAATAATTGTTATCTTCGCATGAAAATCATCTGTACTTGAATGGTTTAACATTAAATCAGCTGATTTACGTTTTCCAATTGAGTAACTTTCATTACGCAGCGGCATATATAAATGACTATTGTCTTCACCTTTCAAAAACCACATGTTTTTATAATCATTTATTACTTTATTGAAACAAAAATTAAATCAGTGTTATGATTGTTTACACATTAATAAATGAAGGTTAGTGGTTACTTCACAAATACTGAAACAATAAAGATGGCGGTAAATAAGCACTGTTATTTTTTTTTCAAGTTGGTATTTTTTTTTTTAATTTTATTAATAAAAAAAATTCTAAAAAAGTTTAAATGTCGGCTAACTTAATTTTCATTAATTAATTTTATGTTTAAAAATTTATTAATTAAATTAAATTTTAATAAACATATAACTTCTTTTGTATTAATTCAAAAATATTTGGCAGTTTTCATGTAATGACTTGCGCAGTACTTTGAAAACGCCCGCCAGTTGTAAATTCAAAAAAGTTTAACGGTCGTTGTGTCAGTTGATTTCAGATCATGGTATTAGGTGCAGTTGCAAGTCATCGTCACCAAAAATAATGCAAATAAATGTTATTTTAAACTTAGATTTATGATTTATGTACAAAGTAATAATTCTTTAAATATTTAGATGTAAATAATTATTCCAGAAATATTTTCTCGTAAGTATAAATAATTATAAATTTTTATGGTTATGTTTCTATGAATAATTTCGAATGTCTTAGATAAAATCAATATCAACAAATAAATTGTTGTGAAATAAGCGAAAAAAAATGAACATTAAATTAGCCGACACTTGAAAATATTTATAATTTATTTTATTGAAAAATTATTTTTATTATATTACAACAAAAGAATATTTTTTAAAGTTTTTGAAATATTTTTTGAATTTTTTGATAACTTAATTTTCATCATAAAAAAATATAATTTTCGCTGACAAAAAAAAAAATAAAATGATTAAAATATTAATTGAAATAAATGATCATCAGCAGAAAATTAAAGAGTTGAGATAAAAATCACTGATTTAAAATCAACAAAACATCGCGTACATGAGAGTCTGAAAGAGTAAAGAGTAAAGAAAAAAAAAAGTGATTATATCATTGTGTCGAAATCTGAAGACTCCACCCGATGACCCTCGACGAAAAATCTTCTCGTTCACTTTCATCCTCGATTTGTAATCTCATAAGACTGGTTTGTGTTTTTTCAGCGTTGTCGAGTTATAAACCTTGCTCTTATACATAAATATAAAGAGTAAAGTAAGATGCAGCTTGAGCAGACTGTCGAGTGTCCTCGCGGATATGTCGGTTAGCAGTTTCCTGGGAGAGTTGTCTTGTGTGCGTCCTTGAAGCGGCTACACTCCCTGTACAAACAGAGTACGTAGTTGCAGTAATTTAACTAAAAGTTAACTCTCAAAGATATATTTATTAAAAAATGGTTGTTTAAAATTTTTTCTAAATCGAGTTCTCGGAGGACTTTACTCTCTTACACCCACCGACACGCCTCTCGTCTAGAATGAGCTCCCCAGCACTAGTAGCAGGTCGTTACCAACCAAGCTTCTTTTTCTGATAGATTTGCTGGCTAAACTGCCGTACGGAACTAATGCCAACTTACATTTTATTATATTGCATTACTCTACTCTACATTAGCTTATCTATACGTAACTTGGCTAACTTGGCTTAGGATAGAGAGAGGATAGAGGTTGCACCAGAGCTAAGCTAGTCGGCAAGTGTCTGTGTCCAGCAAACTCTGTAACGCAAACGAGCGTTAAAAAGTCATACGATCTGGTTCGAATAGCCTACGTGGGATGACAAATCCACTTTCTGATACCACTATGATCATAGGTCTTTGCACTCGTTACGCTTGACACGTACATTTTTTGCCAGCACTTAAGCTTTTTATTACAGTAATTATTTTTTGCTCCACTGCCAGATTGCCGGATTTTAATTCCCCGCGGTAAATTTGATTCTCGAGATGGAAATTAAATAAATAATTAAAATTAACTCTGATGGATACTTTCTAAATGTCTGGGCTCTGGACATCTGTTTAGAATTATACTCAACTTTTATTTTATTTTTCTCTAATCAACTTAAGATGACGATCGCTAATTATTGCATGCTTTATATAAATTCAATCAGCTTAAAATAATTCACCGAGTCCATGGGTTGGGTCTGATTCGTTATGTTAAAAATTTATGTCATTATTTTAATTAATGAATCAATGAATAAATTATTTATTAATTAAATAATTAATGAAGATTAGATAACAATGAGCAAAAAAAATAGTTTGGTATTTTTCCAATTAAGAGAGTCACACCCGAGAAAAAGAAATTACTAAAGTTAATCCGGTCTACTGGTGTACACCAGTAGTATTGCCGGTGATTATTGAGCAATCTTGTTGTCCGAAAGGTCGAAGAAAAATGGCCGCAACTTTCCTTCGTTAATTGAGGAATTCACACCTCTACTTAATGATTTAAGTTACTGGAAAAAGTTTAATAAATAAACTAACTCTCAACTCCAGAATAGCTTAAGTATGTACAAGAAACATTTATTTATTTATTTCGAATTAAACTCTGAGTTAACATCGTACTGTATCGTCTAACGCGTTCGCTGGATTTGGTCTTCGCTAATGTTAAGTCTCGTACCGATTCTGAGGCAATCGATTTATGGGGTGGAATATAAACTAACGTTGAGCCAAAGACATTCGTCGTTTTAGTCGTCTCGCTTGTTGTTGTTGTTGTTGTTGTTGTTGTTGTTGTTGCTGTTGTGGATTTTCTCTAGTTATAATGCATCTCGGTACTTATGTACCTATACTACAACATTCACTACATTTAGAATACAAGATGGTGAGCATACTCTTCCGCGTATGCTAGATCTAATTTCCTCACTACTCACTATTTATTATAAATATCAGGTTACAACCTACCGCAGTTAAATTTAGTTTGCTTTTTATTGAAAATTTATTTATTTTTGTTTTTCAGAATTCAAAGTAGTGGGTTCGATCCCGGATTTTGGAGTTTAACGACGACAAAAAAATTAAATAAATGCTGATAGTGCAATAGACATTAAAAACAATAGGGCAAAGTCTCTGAATATGTCGAAGGTATTAATTAACCGTGTTAATTTGATAGACATTGCATTACTGCTAATGGACTTGTGCCCGAAACCAGTTCTTCGTACGTTCACCTTACACCTTATATATTTAATCCGTTGATGAGCCTGAGGGGTTGCCCAGTCTCAGGGAGTCGAGTCGAGTAAGGATTGAGAAGGATCTCAACAAAAAGGCCACAAAGTAATAATAAGCTAAAATTAATACCAGGTGAGTAAGAAATTAATTCTTCACACGATATAAAACCTTAGCTCGGAGAAATATGATCTTGGTTAGCATGTGTTTAATCTGACCTTCATACTTAACAAGGGTACAACCCTGTTTTATAATTATAATTATTTAAAAATCATGAATATGAGAATTCATAATTTATGAGATTAATGAATCCAATAAATCCCTAATTGTTTTTGTTGAAAAAAGTACCGGGGAAATGCGTCTGATCATTGAAATAGCGAGGGTGTGTACTAAGGTGTGTTCACCACATGGAAGAATTTCGCACACCGCATGAGGTAGAGCAATAATATAGTAGAGTACGCCGTTGTAAATGGTATCCTGGTGGTTGTGATGCAATAAGTGAATGTATAACGGATGTTAAGGCACGCGTTTATTCATCACAGCATCCCTTGCATCTTTGCCGGAAGTCATCTGTCGACTTAACGTCTCGACAAAAAGAAAAAAAAAATCATATAACATAACTAACAAAAAAAAAAATAAATTTCCTTCTCATTTACATTATTGCTAATGTAATTATATTACCCGCGTCTTCATCAAGTCAATGCAATTTGGCATTGGTTGAATTTTTTTTCAAACCAGCTTGAGTAACTCAGTTAATCGCGAACATTGATAATTAATCTCAGCGAAGGATCCCGATTCTGATCCTGATCTACCGGCGAATCGATTGCGCCCCGGAGCCTGGAGGCGTTAAATGGAAAAAAGTGTTTATTACAGATAAATGCATGTCTACGTGTATACATTGAAGTGTAAAGTGCTTGAGAATATTGCGAGATGAATTGAAATGGAAAAAAAAATAATAAACGTGAGATATACAATGGAATAATATTTCACAGTTACAGATACCGATCGACCTTGGGCGTTATGGATCCAATCAAGCATATATCTACGCATTGACTAGCCCATTACCGGCTTGCCAATGCAATTGACTCGTGTCCGTGTACCTCAATAGACTTTTTTGTTTTTTATTTTTATTATTCTACTTGTATGGTGGGCGCAAGTAAATATTTAAATAGCTTCTGACGTACAAGTTTATTTAATACTTAATGGTCATTGTAGTTTGATAAATAATACTGTGTAAATATAATTATTTATTTAATAACACTATCAATTCAAAGGATGACATCCTTCTTCGGATAAAGAATTTTTTGTCTATTTTAGATGGGTTTAGTTTGTTAAAATTAAAAAAAAAAAAAAAAAAACCAACAGGGTAGAAAGTTAAAAATATTTTTATTGACGATTGACGTCAACCGTCAATCGTAATCATAAGTGTATTATTATATTGAACATATTTGTATCTCAATCTACAGAATGCATCATCTGGTAGATATCTTACACTGACATCGACATCAACGCATTTTTGATAATTCAGATTAATTGATTTCTTTGAATAAAAATTCTTTGGCAATCTCGTAATCAACAATTACATTTAAATTTCGTAATTATTATATTATATATTATATTATAGAGTTGACGTTTCTTTTGTTACCAATACGACAAATCGAAAGTTATTCAGTCACTCTTGACATTATAAAATTAATATTACTCAACACATATCACTATCAAAAATAATAATAAAAAAAAAAAAATTTATTAAACAACAAAAAGATATATTCGATTAATTGATAATTAAATAATTTTTTTGTCGAAAGAATTAGTTATTTGGCAATTAACTCTATTAATTGATTTAAAAATTAACTCAGCATTTATTGATAAATAATATAAAGTAAAAAAATGTATTTTATTGCAGCAGGTGAGTAGAGGTGAACGATCAAATCGTCAGGCTGATTATTTCTGACTCGTGACTCGAAATCTCTGAGCAAAACGGATTTTATTCTGCGTTGATTGACGATCGATCAAAGAGACCAATCCCAAGGGAAGAGTGTTGCGAATTAAAGCAGGAAGCGTTATGGTGAGTCTACACTTTATTTTTATTATGTACAACATTTTATTTTTATTTCTTTTTTAATCTTTTAAAAGACCAAAATAAAAGTAAAGAGAAAGACAGCGAGTTTTTAAATGTTGACGATCGTTTCCTTGAGAGAAGTGAGTCAGGAAGAACTTCTTTGACAAGACAAGTATTGGTACGCTTTGGAACTCATCCAGACATAAAAGTCTTTTTTGCTTTTTATCTTTATATATTTTTATACACACATACCGTGTAATTTCGTAATTCACGCCCGATATTTTAACAAAACAATCAGGTGTTTTAAACAATCCCTTTTCTGTCTTTCTCTTTGTTATAAACGCTATCATTTACAAGCACATGTAGAACAATATATACGAGCTTATGATATTTAAGTTTACGATCTTGCGTTAGGTAACGCATTTGATTCGAAAAAAAATAATTTTAACAAATAAACATACCTTGGGTATTATATTATTTATATTGTATTCTATAAAATCATCTAGCGTATCGGTAATTGGATTTGTTTGCACTTTATCGATCTTTTCAAGCGCACTCGAGCCTATTACGAGTACTGACCAGGTTGCGAACTCTAAAATTGCAAAATAATCAATTACCTCAATTATTTATTCATTATTATAGTTTTTTTGAGGTAATAATCGTTTTATAAATATCTAGCGATAGTGAATGACTATTCATGCTTAAAAATTATGTAAGTGTGAATCTAAAAAACGCGACTATCATCGTAAGAATCAGTAGATTTAAAAAGTGAAGATAAAAAAATTAAAGAGTGTTGCGCGATTAATGAGTGACCTTTTGGCCTAATTCATATCCGAGCGTCTGTATAATCCGAAATAAATCTCGGCGTTAGATTAAAAGCCGCGCGTGCTGGTCTAACGTTTTTTTTATTAGCATCAGACAGTAGATACTGCCGACCTGAGGTCATCGTTCATCTTATACAGATTATAGATATCAAATTCGGCGTCTAAGCTCGTAATTAGACGTGACTTTCAAATTTTTTTTATACGATACTATCGAGATTTTTACGCTCTTACAATTCAATGCTCTGATGCCTGAAATTAATGAGTAGTTAAATTCGTCACTCAGACAAATATTGTAAAAAATAAATATCTTTAATTGTTTCAGCCTTTCTAGATGCTTTGAAAATAATTATTAGTAATTAGAATAAATAAAAAATCAGATAATTTTTTCTCACATTCCTATGAGTGCAATAGTGAGCACTAAAATCTCAATAATGATAATAATTTCCTGAGACTTACTGAGAACGAATAGAAACTAAAGGCAATTTAACAGCTACTGAGCAAGCGTTGGCGTTCTCTTGTGTTTTACCGCGAGGATAACGATTCGCTGAATGATCTGTAATCGGCTATTAGACTCAACATTTACAAAACAGCTTAAATATTTACAACACCCTCCCGATTGCTCTGTTTAAAATGCACGCGTTAAATTTTAATATTTTAGAAAAGTCTCCAGTTTTTTTCTTTTTTTTTCTTTTTTTTTTTTTCATATCATCTATTACTACTATTGTGACACCGTACACAAAAAAACTCTTAAACTTTACGAAATAGTGCATTAAAAAAAGTATAGACTTGAACGTATTTTATTTACGTCGAATTTAAAATTTTTTCTTTGTAAGTACGTTCATTAATCATTATGTAAGTACGAGGAGAAGAAAGTATTACGAAAGAAAAAATAGCTCAAGACAAAATCTAAACGATAAAATTAATATTTCACTGCCAAGGTGATTGGATGGGTTCATTTAATCATTATTCATAATCATCTTCAACATATTTCTAACGTCTACTCTCAATCTATTATTACTTATTCTTTTATTCTTTTATTCTCTATTGTCAAATCGTCTTCATCACTTTTTTGTACATCCATCAAATAATTCTATGTGTATTCAATGATTGCAATAAGATAATAATAAAAGTATCACTTGACCTTTTTTTTTTCCAAGAGCTGACCTTCTTAATATAAATACTTTTAAGTTATTGCACATCTCGGACTAAAATGATCTGATCATTTTTCAAACTTTTAATCTCGCTCTCACTTTTAATTGTGTTTACAGTAAATATTTTTCGTAATATTTTCCTTTTCGAAAGTGAACTTGATACAATTCTTTTCATTTTCTATCCTATTATATTTTTATAAATAATTATTACGATTTAAATTTTTATCTAAAAAGTAAATCACAGTCGAAACTTAAATTCACTATTTGCTTGCCGATAAATAAATTACAAAAATAAATAAATAACAAAGTAAGGAAAAAAAAATTTAACATGTACAACTGATTCATAATTAAAATCGCATCACCGACTCGTGCGAAACAAGGTCAGAAAATATCGATCGAGTGATTTATTGGTTGCTCGAGGGCAATAATTGACACTCATTATCGTTCCAGGTATCTATATACCATCTTCAGTTATTCATTAAAAACAACAGCATAAGATTTATGTATTTTAAAAATTTATTTAAATCAAACAAACAAATATACGTATCAATTTTTTCGCCGGTACTCAATTATTCTGAAATATTTCTTAATATTAAAGGTTTTATCGATTTAATAAATAATAATTAATAAACAACTAAATAGCAGTCATAATTATTAAAATGATAGACGTTTAATGACAATCTAATAGTGCTTTAAAATGTCACCGGCGCTGAAAATAATTACCTTAGGCGGTACAATTATTTAACTTATAATACTAACTTCCTTGGAAACAGAAAGTTTTATGATTGCATATATTTATATTGATATAAATTCAAATATCCAAGGGTTGATTGACTCGATACCTTCACTCGTCCAACAAGGTCGTCGGCTAATTGTTGTAATTACAAATAAAAATATAAATAATATGTAGAGCAGTTAAGGTCATTAGAAAGCAGGAAAAAAAACGACTCTGATCTTCTTTGACGTTATTTCTGTCAAGTTATATTAAATATGAATACATATATTAATAAAACATCTCGTCGGGTGGTACATGTATGTATATTTATCTTCAATAATTAAATGCTCTACTAATAAATTATTCACTGGCTAAATAGTTAAATTTCAACCTGTGCGGGCAAATCTACATGAGATTTATGAGATGCAGTGTATAAAACTGACTTAATCATGATTAATATTTTCTTCGTATTTTTATAAAAAAAAAATTAAACGAACATATTTAAATTTATAATATTCTGTCTAGATAAATATTTATTAAAACAAAATTTCTATTTCTTAATTTTTCAACTACAGTCATTTGGGCTAAAATGTCCTGTTTAATATTAAAAAGGTTTCTTTTTATTTTATCTAGATAATTTTCCACCCAATTTTCAAGATCGGAATTATTACTGGCTGATATTATCCGTCCTGCGTACAATGGATTCGAAAAATCGGTATTATTAGATGCTGCGAGAAAAATAAGAGCCTAAAATAAAAGAAAAATATAAGAATAAAAATGATATTCATATTAGTAAATAATGAAATTACCTGGAATAAACAATCGCCGCTCTCAGTACGTGTAACGTAGTGCGTTTTATCTCTATCATACGTTAAAATGATTTTTTCTCTGTCAAAAATATAATTTTTATAATTAATCATTTTATCGTTCAAATTGATAATATTAGAAAACGCAGAATCTAATTGCCATACTTCAAATTCTGAGCAAATAGTAGTCTTGATACACTTGTAAGCTTCATTCAAGTATTCGCGTTTTACTCCGTAGTATTTTCTTTTAGCAGTTTCTTCAAAAACATTTATTCTTTCATAAAATTTGGAGGTTGAATGACCATCAAGTGAGTTCGTATTATTCATTAATTTGAAATCAATTTCTTCGGAATTTTTGTAGTTAATACAATCAGTAAAATTGTAATTTATAAATGGAATTTTCGGGTAATGCTGGAATACGTCATATAATTTATGATCGACATTTAAATGTGAAATGGGTTTTTCTAAATCTTTTGTATCTATGATATCACCAATTTGCAATTGCTTCAATGATTTATGACGATTTTTCCGTCTAATTTTGTTTTTTATTCGCGGTAATTTGAGCAATGGCCGTAACTCAAGGTTTATCACAACTTCATTTCCAAGATGATTAAAAATTTCTAGCTGTGTTTGCTTTGAAAAATTAGAAAATGAGTTTAAAGAATAATACAAGTCAGATTGAGTATAATAGTCATTGATCCAGTCAGCAATAGATTGATTATTATTTGCAGGCATGATGAAACTTTGGTAAACCGAAGATTCAAAAAATTTATCTATTTTTTTAGAGTTAAAATTACTGGTAGTGTTACAAAATTTATGATGATTTGCATAGACCTGTAATTTAAAAATAATATCCGTAATGAATTTTCAGAAATTTTTTTAAAGCAATTTATAGATTATTTGAGCTATATTACTTGATAAATACAATTTCCGGTGGTGATGAATGATACGTAATGAGTTTCATTGTGTTGTCTCAAACGAAAAACAGCTGTTGTATTAGATAAGACTTTATCATAAACTCCTAGTCGAATATTTGGTAAATCAAATTTATCAATAACTTTTATATTCAATTCAGATGATTTAATTACACGACAAATTTGAATGAGACCGTAGATATAACGATTACCCAAGTAATACCCAGGAATACCTAAATTGTTAGTATCAAAATAACTGAAAGGTAATGATGTCGATTTTTTTTCGTATTTGACCCAAACTTGTTGATAACTGTACAGCTGCAATAATTCCAGAGATAAACATGGTTGTTTCGAAATCTCAAGAGCAAGGTTGTTATCAGAATATGATATATTTTTTATGAATTCATTCCTATTGTAGCCTTTGAACAAGTCACTGATTTTTTCGACTGAATTAAAACTAAAATCATGTATATTTAGTGTATCACCGACAGATAATTCTATCAAGGGTATTTTAATTGCATCAAGATTTGTCACAATAATTACAATTAAATTAAATATTAATATAGATACTTTATTTTTTATTTTACACATTTTATTACTATAAGTGCTTCAAGTTAACTGTCGTATGATCGATAATAGCGTTTTTATTTTTGGTCATAAAAAATAGATAATGAGTAATTTAATGTCATTATTTTCGGTAGGAATTATCAGTTAACGCCGTCAACTATTTGATAGAAACGTAGTAGGTAATAAACTTTAATTTAGATCGGTTTTTTTTTAATTTTTTTATAGCACAAAAAAAATAATAATCTCAGAGATAATTTATTTTGGAAAGATGTTACTGTTAAGTTTATTTTTAATACAATTCATTTAAATATACACTTATCAGAGCTTTCTTTATTTGTGTACTTTTATTGAGTATATCATAAAGTACGTTCAAAAGAAAATCTTTTTTTTTTGGTCCTATGATACTTCTTAAATCATTGTCTAAAAGGTCTCCAGCCAATGCTTCAAGAGTTTCATTGTTAGAAACAGACAATATTCTCCCCATGTAAACCGGAGAATCCTCGTGACTTGAGCAGTTGAAACCATTAAAAAATTTAAACGGAAATACTATCACCTGAACCAAACATTCGCCTTTTTCCGTGTAGTTAATAAAATGAGTTTCATTGCCATCTGAATACATCGTGATAATATTTTCATTCTCAAAAATATTCTTAAAGTTATTTTTCATGTCATGATTTAATTTCAATATTTTCACTTCAGGAATATAAAACTCTTCATGAAACAATTTTGAACAAACGATTATCTTCAAACATGTGTTGAGTTGATTTAAGTGGATAATATCAACTCCATAATTTTGATTTTTAATATCTTCATAAAAAAAATTCAATTTTTCGCTTCCAAAGCTTGGACTCATTTTTTCATTGAGATCTAAGCAGTTTAAATAATTACTTTCAACAAAAGAGTCTGTAGTATAAATGTTATTTTTACCTGTAAAAATATTTTTAATAGAAACATAATCGGAGTTATTACCAAGTAACTCATTTAGATTTAATAGATCGCCAGGATGCAAATCCTCTAGCTTTGCCTTATTGATTAATTTATCTGTAATTGTTTGATTTTTTGGTTTCACGGTCTGAGGTAGTTCAGCCAGTGATTCTAATTCTAAATACACTATGGAATTTTTTTTAAACATATTTAAAATGTTGAGTTGATGGAACCACTCTAATTGTTGAAATTTATGTAGAGAATAGTCGATGTTATGCAAGTAATAATACCAATTAATTGAATTTTGAAGTTCATTATTATAACTGGTAGTTGTAAAAGGAGTTTTATAGATTGCATCTCGAAAAAAGGATTCAAAATGATTAAATTTTTCTTTTGTTTCACGGTCACACACCATCCACTGGTGAACGTAAATCTATAAGTTTAATAAAACACATTAATACTACTGTTTAATGGAATCGTGTAAATAATTTAGATATTTCTTACTTGCAATAGACAAGTTCCAATGTGAACAGACGAAATGTAATGAGTTTCATCGTCTTGTTTGAGTCGAAAAAGAATTGTTTCATTCCTTAGAATATTGTAGCTACCGTATTCATAAAATTTTGGAAAATGATTCCAATTACTCAGCTTAATATTTAAATTTTTCGTTTCAACGGTTTTGCACAATTTGATAATTCCATATACAAATCGACGATCATTTATGTAAAAGGACATGACATCTAAATTCGAATTCCTCGATTCTTTTATATAGTGAAATAATTTTGACGATATGCTGGGTGATTTTTTCCGATCAATGAAAACATTTGGGTATAAATATTGTTCCAAAGATTCGAACGGTAAACATGACTCATAGAACATTTCATAATCATTTATACCGGAAACGTTTTTTACTTTTATATATTTAGCGCCACTGAAACCGTTAAATATGTTACTAATTACATAATTATTTTGATTGTAAATATTAATCGTATCACCTAGATGATATTCCTCCATTTTTACTACGTTTATAATCATTCCAATAACAAAAAAAATATTCATTTTTTTTTCTTATATTACACACGTTCCAGTAACAGAATTCGACTGCTAAAAAAAATATTTTCTATCGGAAATAATGAATTTTATATCTACTGCGACGATAAAAAATTTTTTTAGCCTTATCACTTATTTAAGTCATCAAAACGCTCTATAATGAGGAATTTTATTTTATAGTTATAGTTTTTAATATTTTTAAAACAAAGTTCTTATTTTTCTTAATATAAAATTTATTCAATTAGAAATTAATTAATACAACTCATCTACATATAAATTGGTTTTTAGTTGCTGATAAAATTTTACCCTTATAAATTGGAGGATCTTTAAACGTTGTATTGTCCAAGTGGTTGGCAAATTCAAGGGGATATATTAATGCCTGCGAAGAAACAGTTACGGTCATAATTAAATGATTATAATTTTATATTTTAAAATATTTCAATAACAAATAAATTCAAACCTGAAATAAGCAATTGCCCCTGCCCCAGTTAATACTAACTGATTTATTTACATTATTTTCTATGCAAACTAGCTTATCTTGAATATAAATCTATAATTTACAAAATACAATTAAAGATTATTGTCTACTTGACTTTTGAGCGGGGTAAATATTAAAATTTTTTTCTTACTTGAGTTAAACAAGTTCCAGTAGAAATCGAGGAAACATAATAAGATTCATCGTCTTGTTTTAGTCGATAGATACCAGTTTTATTTCTAAAAGCTAGATGGTCAATTCCTTGTTCGATTTTTGGAAAATATTTTTCATCTAGCAGTTCAATATTTAAATCTTGAGTTTCTACAACTTTGCACAGCTTAACAATTCCGTAACTGAAAGTCTTATCATTAATGTAATTGTCATTAATTCCCAAACTTTTACCCCTTAAAAAATTTATGTGTTCAAATAATTTTATTTGGATATCAGTTGAAGTTTGGCCGTTGACATAGACAGTTGGATAAAAATGCATGTACAAAGATTCAAATAATAAACAGGATTCATATGATAATACGTAATTATTACTTTTGAATGTTTTTTTTTTAATAAACTTAGACCTGTTGTAGCCATTGAATATGTCACCACTTATTAATCTTGTTGGAAGATCTTTGGTTAATGTGTTTATTGTATCACCCACTTGATATATTTCCAACAGTTGGGAATTTATGTTCGTGATTAAAAATCCAACCATTAAAATTTTATTCATTTTTAAGCAATAAAGTTTTCTTTATATTTTGAAGCTAGTATTTCAGATGGATAAAATTAAACTAACTGATAAATTTTATTTTTGTAGCAGTGTTCCGAAAGTATTTTTTTGTTATCTTTTAAACATTGTTATTTCATATTTTTTTTTTTATTAGTTTAACTTCTCTTTAATTGATCTATTTATATATTTCTTTGTTACTCTGTATTTTTTTCAATTTTTCAAGTCATTAATTGACAATTGACCAAGATCTATAAAAAACTTTGATAGGGATTTTTTTAACATAGAAAAAAAAAATATCGTTTTTTTAAACATAAGGTTAAAGGCTCTTCGAGGGATAATTTTCTTGGAGGCATTAAACGTGAGATAATGCTTGTTATCAATAAATGATTAGATTTAAATAACCCCATTCTTTAAAAACAATAAGCTCTGAGGTTGTAACCACTAAAATTACCACTAATTATAATAATAAAGTCTAAAAGTATTGATAATCAGGAGCTTATTCGCACTTGGGGCGATTAATCCGTCAGGTTTGCGTTCGTGCCAGCCTAAGTAGCGATCCCGGCTTACCTCCGGTGACCTCCTGATGTATCGTGAAACGGCAGGGGTCGTCGGTGTCAAGTCGTGGCTCTCGACTATTTACTGGCGGGCTATGCTAACTCAAGATCCTCCAGGAGACCCAACCAGAACCGGGTAAGACGTCGGTTCGCTTTTACGTCAGAATTTATTCACCAGAAGCTCATAATTTTATCATCATCAATTCAACCAGCGATCTGCAGTCTCTCGTCCTTGTTGTTACCGCTATCAGGGCTAATTACTACTACAACTACAACTACAACTACAATTACTGCCCCTGGATTTGATAGTTGATAGTTGAACAACTAGCGTTTAATGTTTAATGAATTTTAAATTTGAATAATCATTTTATTATTATTAAATGTCACACTGGTGTGTATGTGTGTGTGTGTGATAGTAAAAATAAGTAAACCCGCGGATAACCTGTTTTGAAAGTAGGCGCACATAGCGTGTAGGCTGTGTATGCATTATATCGACAGTACTCTCTGTACTAACTCGAGAAATAAAGGGATAAGTGAAAAATGTAAATGAGATGGTTGCCGGAGAACGAGAACACGCATTGCACGGTTCTTAGAACTAAGTGATAAGACACCAAGAGTGATGATGTTGTTGGATCGGGCGTTAACGGTCTATGTGTAGCAGGTCCGTAAGTTTCTTGCCTCTAAGAGTAAAGACTATTGCAACAGGCAACAGTACAGAGAATTTTTTAGATTATAATAACTATTATATGTATTCCAGAGAATTGAATCCGAGAGAAGCTAACGATAGATCCATAACATTAAATTCTAATGAATGGTTAGTTAGATTTGTGTCTACGGGTATTTATCCCGCGAAAGGTGATAACCAAATGATTAATTTATTAATATTTGTGTTTTAGTCTTTCCTCGCGTGACTTTCATCGATAAATTTGATATCCTTTTTTACAACTGAATTTAATAATCAGGTTAATGCCTATCGAAAAAATTTATTCAATAAAAATAATAAATAAATTGAATAAATGCAAACGAACGATTGAAGACAGTACTGAGTGACGTAATCGTAGTACTATAAAGAGTTGATATGAAATAAAAAGAATTAGTAAGTTCAGAGCAATAGGAAACCCCGATGTGAACCTAGAGTACGGAGAAGAGTACAGCGTACTCATGACGTTACCGAACTAACTAAACAGTCATAGATGGATATGTGTATGTACTATATGTGTATGTACATTGCATTATCCTCAATCGAGTGTAGTACACAAAGTCTCGTCTTGAGATAAACTTTGGCGATAGAATCCCCATGTAATAAGTGTATATATACGGGTTCGCGACGTACGTGAGAATCGGGACGGTTACGCGATCGCGAAGACGTTCCCGCGATCGCCTCGCCCTCAACCGAGTCAGCTGCTGCTGCTGTTAGCTCCTTGCCGGTTAGGTATACCGCCTTGTGCCTTGCCCGACGTTTTATTTAGCATCTCTCTTTCTCTCTTTCTCGCGTAAGTATACCTGGTAGGCTACCTGCGCAATACCTCAGCCATAATACTGGGGCCTATGCCTTCTGCCTCATACCTCATACCTTATACATTAATTTATTATAACTTATAATAGTTTCTGTAAGTAGATAATCCATTTACCAATCAGACATCTTTTGTTTCAATTCTTCCAGGCTTTCCATTCATTCTTTCTCATTGAATATTACTATAAACGCTCATTTTTTTTTTTTTTTTTTTTTTTTTTTTTTTTTTTTTTTTTTTTTTTTTTTTTTTTTTTAT
>JZSA01006139.1:0-15131 GCA_000956155.1 Cotesia vestalis
GTAAAAAAAAAAAAAAAAAAAAAAAAAAAAAAAAAAAATCATGTGTGGTAAAAGAGAATATATGTGCATTTATTGGTTATAATTGTAATGAATTAGAATTAGAATAGTGAGATAGCATAAAAGAAAATAAAAAAAGTAAAATTCATGACCTTCGATTAATCACGACTAGGAGGCGATCTTAAGCCGCGATTGCAGTGTTAAACACTGCCCGATTATACGAGCTATTATGTTAAGATACAGATAGATATGTACATAGAAATATAGTGTGCAGTGAGGAGAGAGTATAACCTGGTGGTAACGACGACGGGGACGGGCGGAACGATATTGCTTATTAACTTTGTCGAAGAGAGTTTTATGTTTTATCTATCCTATCCTATCCTATCCTATAGATATATCCGAGTAGCTCTTTGCTTGTTATTAAATGTATCTCTACTTATACTGCACAGAGTTTAATGCTCAAAGCGGTGTTATGTGTAGTAGTAGTATTAAATAGAGGACTAACGGGCACCGATGGTGTTCATATGCTACATACTACACGCCATTACCTTTTCTGATCTCAGAGTTACACCAAGTAAATAATACCGATCTATCGGTATAGTTTTAGATTTATCTTTATATATTATGTATATATGTATATTGTAAAACAACGAAGGACCGGTTGCAGCTAGCTCGCCCCTGACCAGCCGCTAATACTGATCCTGGTACAGTTATATATTTTAATTTATTGTTCTTATTATTATTTTATTATCTATGCAGTCGTTTATCCTTCATTAAATCACAATAGATCGCTAATTTATTTAATTTAATTGCGATTAATATATCCAAATTTTATTTTTATAAAAATATTTGAAAAATTCTTTTAATTACGAACAACTCCTCGTAAATTGTTAATGAAAGAAAAGAGCAAGAGCCCCCGCGTAAACTCTGTAGCGCCATTCATCCATTCACACAAAGTTCATTCATAATCGTATCTTATTACTTTATTTATTATTATTACTCTTATACAAACAGTAGCGATGTGACGGTACGGGGGCTAAGAAGAGAGACAGGGGTTTAACATTTGTAAGTGCATAATGCAAACACACGCTGGTAACCGCGACGTTTTGAGCAGCCCCATTAAACACCTCCGTGTCATCCGGGTATTCAAACTGCCGGCTTATATTCTCTTGCATATACACATAATATAAATATAAACATGCATTATTAATACACACTAACACACTCAATGTGAATAGGCACTGGTACAGTACATTGATACAGAAAATGTGCATTAATACTCACCTACGCCTGTCTAATACAAGCAACAGCGGGCCCAGGGGTCGGCATTCATTACCTTTACTTTGTAAATTCACCTTTTCTGCCCACGGACTCAACTCGAACGGGTTTAAAATAACACCCATATAGCATCCTCTACTCCCGGTTTCAATAGTATGGTTCACCGGGAATATTACAGCAGCTAAATTTTTAAAATTCATAAAAAAATCAATCGGGTTGGATTTATCACAAATCACTCGGTGATTTAGTGCTTGCAGTTTGAATACATTTTAACGTAAATATAAAAGTAAAGATTTAGCGTTTAGCCCCAACAAGCATGTGCACAGTGGGCGTTTTATCGTCTCAAATAAAAGATGTACTTATTTGGAGCGAGGTGTGCATTCAAATGTACCACGTATAGGACCGCGGGGTGTCTCTAAGCACACAATACACTCGTGTTGGTTGTTTGTTTATTTGTTTGGACATTAAAAGTTTAACTCACGATTTAATGAGTCATGATAATATAATATAATGATAATTTTAAGTTTTACTATAAAATAAAATAATAATATAATATACAAATCAGGTGTGCCGCACCTTTCTCTTTATATAAATTACTATTTACTATTTATATATTAAACGGGTGCATGAGTATAGTACTTTTTTTTATCTAAACTGTGACCCATTGATACTGATGACTGTTTTGGACCTACCAGCAAACAAAGTAATTACTTCGGCTGGCTTTTGAGGGTAATTAGCCGCGATGATTCGGTTGTTTTAGTTATATTGTAATCCCGCTGCTCGAGATCTTTTGATCGCTCCGATCGGATCTGGCTCTAAGAGTTATATTAGTTACTTTCTAAAGATCAGAAAAGTCCGGTGCCCTTTTTAATCCTTAAATAAATATAATAATATATATTGCATTTCACTTCTGATTAAAAACCGGTAGGAGTCTGCGGCCCACGTACTTATTCACTTGTCTTCATCAGTCTCCAGTCTGTCCGTCTATATATTTATTATGAATTATAATAAATATATTTATTTAAATATAATAATGTTACTGAGACATCATCGACTGGGAATTGATTTATTGGATCTTTAATTTTTATTTATTGATGTCAGAAATTGGTTTCATTTTTTTTTTTTTTAACTTTTTGGGTAAGAATGAGTATGACTATGATTCGATTGGTATCCCAATACTAGCCAGCGCTTTTCGTCACGGAAACGGAAAAATGTAAACTTGAAAATTTTAAATATTAAAAAAAAAAAAAAAAATGCAGTGCTCAGATTTATAGCTATATTATAATTATATAAGGAGATTAAAGGAAGAAAAGCTGAGCATGAAGATAGTCTCGATGGAGGATGACCAACAAGAATCATAAGAAGGAGGCGAATAGAAGAAGAACTAGCTCCCACTTAACGCACGACAGACATAACGGAATAGACGTCGACAGGCTCGTAAGTCTTGGTCCTGCAAATGGGGTCGATTCACGATCTTCGGGCAGCCTGATAAGCCACGCCGCATCCACACACGTTCACAATCAACATACATTTATATATTTATATATATATACCAGTTATACGGGATTCGAAAAGCTAGGCCTGAGTATGCAGTAGATCCTCGGTATGGTTATACGTACGATTACCCACTCAGTAAACTCAGTATACTCAGTATCTTATTTTCTGTCCGTCCCCTGGTGCCTCATGTACTCGCTAAACTAGAATTCCCGATGGTTATCACACCTCGAACCGGAGCTTAGGCGTGTCCTCAACTCAGGATGGCCTTTCTTATCGCGATAACTCTCGAGGACATCTCGTTGAGCAAGTCTCACTCAGCGAGTCTCCTAGCTCAGATGATATAATGCCGATTCCGATTTCAATCCTGACTCCTGACTACCGACTCCACCCACTGTTGTTTGCATTTTGTCATTTAATTGCTAATAATATTTAAAAATATTTAATAATTTTAATAAAAAGATGAATGAAAAAATCGATAAAGTTGAAGAAAAATTGCATTATAATATAGTAAGTCTTCTTCCCGGCGGCTTGTCTGCACAATAATGAACAAAAATTTCCTTGAAGACCTCCTACCTACTTGAAAACATATCATTATCTAAGCTAATCGGCGGAAATCGATCTGCCCTCGCTCGTCATCAATATTTATACACCTCGGTGATATATTAATGTACATCCTCGTACTCACTCTGTCCACTGTTATATTATTTATTAATATATATGAATAAACATCCAAGAACGACGGATTTTATATATATTATGACACCTGATGAGCTGAAGTATGCATACGATTATCCCCGTGCAGATGACAATTATTCTCGTTTAATCATAATATAATGTCTTCTCATGCTCTGAAGGCCTCCCGGTCGCACCCACATGCGCAAACAGCATCTCAATAATTACAATAAACACGATCGTCGTTACAACTCATAAATAAATTAATATATAAATATACAAACTTAAATATTATCTTCATTCCATTGATTATTTATCCAGCTCTGGATCAAATAAATTCACGGCAATAAACTTTTTCTGGTACCACTTGCTCTGTGAGAAAAATTTATGACCATTTTATTTTATAAAGTATAACATTTTATTAGTTATTAGTGAATGATACGGCTGGATCGAAGTTAAGAGGAGGTCTTTAGACTTGATTCTCGAGGCTCGAGGGCTTTGAGATCACATTTAATTGGAATATTGCCGTAATATCATCAATAACACGTGAGAAATCATCTCAGTATGCTAATCCGAGTTATTACTTACACGTACGTCGTATATAAATATATATAATATAGTTCAGTACATTTATGTTAACTAGTTCGGTCTTATATTAGTCTCAGCTATTAATATTTATGTAATATATAACTTACAATGTATAGATCTCGATAAATGACTCTTCTGCATGCTTCAAGGTGTCCCGGATCTTCCTAATACACTGATAGAGCGAATTGTTGATATTTAATAAGCTTTATTATTTTTTAATTTAAAAATCTATTTATTAAAATTAAAAAAAAAAAATAAATAAATTTATTGCCACTTAATAAATAGTTCTATCAGTGTAACATCTAATTATATATTACTTGTAAATTAGCAAGAAGAAAGAGGTCCAAAAAACGGGGTGTTAAAAAAATGAATTGAGTAATTATCTAAACTGGCAGACGAGGATGATTTAACAAAAAAAGGAAGAAGGGGCGATGTTTAGTCTGGATATTTTATAATATATGTTATAAAACCTCGGATAATGCCCCTGGGCTGAGAAAGGCGTGGTGAGTCCATCAAGGCGAGAGATTGGTGTCGTCATTTCTATCCGCCGAATCATTTGCTATTGAGCATAATATAATATAATATAAGTTAGGCTTGATATTTATTAATATTTCAGTGTTTGTTTGTGTTTGTATGGGTGTACTGTGATTAGACGGATGATAGACGTGAGACACCTTGTTGTATCATCAGATGTGCTTAGATATCCTATATATAAATACATACGAGCACTTGACTTGACACCGTGGTATTAATTAAGACCGCTTTTTTTATTGTATCTAAAGATCTTTTACTCCCACGGATTTTGATTTCGTTTTTTTTTTTGTTAAGTGTTTACTCTTACTTGGGTCTTGTTATTGTTGAATACTTTTATTTTTCTAGGGAGAAAATTTTTAAAGAAAACACTTTTTATTTTTTAATGAATTTCATGCAAGTAATGGATTGAAAAAAAATTTAATTGATAATTAGAAGAATAAAGTAAACTGTATAAAGTATAAAAGAAACGAAAAAGTTCATTAATTCTGATGGTAATAATTTAAATAGCACGTGTCGGTACTGACGAGAGTTGTCTGTATGATTAATGAAAGTCTCGAAAGCTTATAAAAAAATAATAAATGATTGTAGTTATTCTGAAATAAAAAGTAAAAAAAAATAAAACAAAAGCAAACTCTTAACTGTAGACTATAGACTAATTTAAAACATAATACTAATTTAGCATCGATAAAGGTGCGATAACAAATCCTGTTGCATTGCTCTCTACCCTTTACTGCTAACTTTTTTATCCATCAATATTAACCTCATAAATATCTGATCATTATTACTCAAGTAAATTGATTGTACTCCAGATACTTGAGTAAATGATTGGATTCGATGAAAACGGAACATGATAAATAAAGACAATTTATCAAAACAAATCGTTTTCTTTAATTTGTTTTTTACTACGTATTTATTCTCCAATCTGAGCTGAGGTTTGCTTTTTTTATTTATTTTTTTTTCATCATACTAATCGCAATTGCGTAATAAAACACGACTCAAAACCGCCGACGCTTGACGCTTGTATGGATAAATGTACAACTGGTCTTTTATTATTGTTATTGTTATTTATTTCGATGCTCGAAGGCACGCTCTCGTTTAAATACCTGCATCGGTAAGCTGTAAGTTCAATATATATACAATACACATGTATGTGCGGCTAAATTTTTTTTAGTACAAGTCCCGGCTAGTCTGAGCTTTAAGTTTATCGGTTTGAAACTCCAAAGCATCAGCTGGACGGTGGACTTGAAGAGATTTACGTTCATCGCGTTTCTTACCTCATGAAATTCATTGTACATCCAACCGTTTGCTCTTCTTGTTCTTTAGCTTTAGTTTACTTATAGATCAATCCTCGGTTGCATTACCGTAGTGTCTGCAAGAAAATATATATTTGTACTGGGTGCTCGTTGTCGCATCAGGAATTTTGATTGACCTGAAGATCGACTATTAATCGATGTAAATCATCGAGTAACGATCTCTATGCCCATCTACTTGACTTATCTGATAAATTCTCTCTCCCCGATGATCCACGAGGTTTCATTTAAATTTCAATAAATTATTTATTATCAAATTTATTAACTCGGGCTCAGATACCATTCAGATTCTCGCATTCCTGAGACTGGGAAAGGAATTCCTTAAGAAAACGCGTACCCATGAACTTTAGATTGTTTTATGCTTTAATAAATTTACATACTCTCTACTTAACTCGTTATATCACTTTACTTGCTAAAATTATTATTATCTAATTTTTTTCATTTATTTAATTCAACAGATATCTTTTGATTGCCGGTATCTTGATAGTTAATTAAAATAGATAAACACTTTATGTTCTCGTTAAATGTTGATTATAATTTTTTACAACAGCGTGGGGTATAAAATTGCAATTTTTATTTTTTAGATTTTTTTTCACATAATTTTGTTACATAAATGACTTAACATCCATCAAAACGAGAGTAACTTTCAAACAATTGATTTAATGGATTTTTTATCGATCAAAAAAATTTTCTTTATTTAAAACATAACATAAATTTTATGAGACATTAAAAAATGTAAAAACTCTTGAGATAAACTCAATATTTTCACTTTTATTACCGATGAATAAAAGTGAAATGCCTAAAAAATGTAAAATATTAAAAATAGCGAGCAACAAATCAATGAAATTCCCTGGGGCTCATCACGTAACAAAGCTCCGATAGTAAACGTCCGGTAACAAAGTTTAGAACAGAGCTCTAATATAATAAGTACAGCGTATAGTTGGTGTTAATATACAAATATATAAATATACATATTATCTGGTCGGTATTGGCGGTAAAGGCGGTAAAGGCTCTGCCTGTGGAGTTAGCTTAAAGTCTGGAGCATAGACCCAACTAGACGTAAAAGTCGACGGGGATGTTGTCGATACCGGTGACGACTCGTGATTGCCCCAAGAAGGGAAAGGTGTGGCACAGAGCGCAGTCATGTTGCTGATTTATAAGGCTAAATTCCTTTTACCGCTTCGCGTATTGCTGTTCTGTTCGGTTCTGTTCTGTGTAGTCTAGAGTCTGGAGTCTGGAGTCTAGAGACTACAACAAGAGTCTGCTCTATCTGTTCTGTGTATTATACATAGACTTCTTGTAATAAGAATAAGTGTACAGTACTGATTGTACACAGAGTATGAGTACAAGAAGGATATTCAGACAGACTCTAAGCTCTGAGCATATCAGACTTAAAGTTAACTTCAACTAAAGAGTAGTAGAGGTATATATTACAGAGACCAGAACTTTGCCGGTGAATACACAACCGGGCAACAGCTACAGCAATATAACCCGCCTACACTACTACTTAACTGTTATATATAAATATATAAATGTATGAGAGGATCTCAGCTGCACTCTGTACTGTCTTGTGTATGGTAATGTTGTCGCTTTTCGCTACACATTACATTCAGAATTCAGACTGCAAACAACCGACCCTCTTCCGTTCGATAAGCTTAAGGAAATTACGCAATCCTATTATTTATGAGTTCTCTTATCTCAAATAATACCATTTTTTATGTTGATTAGAAAATTTTAGCAGGATCTCGGTTATTTTTATTATTATTATTATTAATTTATTTTGATTGAAGAAAAATATCCGAAAGTTTTTAAACTACGATAAAATTTTTATTTACTTTGAAATAAAATAGATGTAAGAGAGAATAAAATATAATAAAGTGATTAAGAATTTCAAATTGAATGAAATGTCATTGGAAAGAGACGTACTAATGCGTTTTGACGATAAGTAACGATAGCCACCGGCCTTGATGTCACTCTTCTCTGGAATGATGAATAGCCATCAGAGTGACCAGCTCAAGTACCTACATAATACCTATATAATATACAGGTTAAGTACAACCTCGCGGCTCTATAGGGTCTACTCTCACCCAATAATAATAATAATAATAATTTAAATATATTTATAAATTCTAGTTTAATTCTAATTTGGAGTGACATTAATATTTTATCGATCATTTTAAAATTTATCTTGTCGAAAAGGTTGAATTATTTTCAGAATTAAATGCAAAATTTTATTAGAAGAAAATTTGAGTATTAATAAAAATAAAATATGAATCGCCGTCCATAAATATATGAATACATAAAGCATATTAAGGCCTTAAGGCTCAAATTATAATTTCACAACTTGAGGAATGATACCCGAGACATTTTCATCTGGATCTCGATCGTCGTGGAGTGTATAATAAGATACAATCGATGTATCTTTGTATCGGTGTAGAGGTAGAATACTATATAGAATAATGTGTAATGGTACAAGAAGCGACTACATATACATACGCAATATAAATACTGATAGTGATAGGTATATGCAGGAGATCATGTCACAGAGACCACCAGAGACCAGTGGGCGTACTTTCTATGCGTGCTAGTTATTCACAACTAAACATATCACTAGTATACCTATACGAGCATGCCAGAAACTAAAACAAACTAAACTCTTGTAACCAATCTATGCAACGATACCTTTTAATCTTCCGGTAAATATATCTAATGTAGGTATTTATAAATATATATAAGGAGTGTGTGAACATGTAGGTACTTCTATGCGTGACCTAACGCCTCGACAATATTCCGATTCAAAGCCCCAAGTACTCTATACTCTGTACTGTATACTCCCTTTACCCATTGGCTTATACATCGCGATTATTATTCAGGCTAAAGGTAAATGTTACCGAGATACCGAGATCTGCATAATTATTCGTCTTATTATATAACAACAACAGCAACAACAACAGCAACAACGCATTTGAACATTTATACCCACGTATATGCTCACTATATAACTTTTATGTCTCCACCCTACATCTTCTTTCAAAGGCATTTACTTTCTCAGTTATTTTTATTCTATCGGCTATTAATAAATATTTAATTGCGAATTTTTTAATTAACATGGAAAGTTAAATATATACACTGATGGAAGAATTTAATTTTATTGATAATAAATATTATTAAAAAATTAAACAATTCGTATGCAAAAAAAAAGCGTGTAATACGTGACTAAAAATAAAAAGAAAAAAAAAGGAGAATCGATAAGCCTAAACCGAATGTAAAATAAATTTTTTATAAAAAAAGTATAATTCAGAAAGGCTCGTAGACCAGCTTGAGGTCATCCTGATAACCCAGTGTGATTTTGTCGTAGCCAGTACCTACTAAAGAGCAAGAGAATTGACACAGTGGAGCAAATAAAAGGCAGTCACACTGACAACTCACATAGAAATAAAAGCTAAACAGAACAACTAATATAAGTATAGTTTTATTAGCGTTTATTCACCGGATTGCATTAATACTGAGAGTCTTAGTCGGTTTTATAAATAAAATAAAATAAAATAAAATAAAATAAACTAGCGAGTTTGAGCAAGAGGGAAATAACGAAACGGAACGGATCCGGATCGCCTCGTGCGGAGGCTGACAGTCACGTTGTTCATATGTATATATTTATATATTTATATTTATATTTATATATGTGTATAATATTATCGTAGGGAGTACAGTGGCGGCAGCCGGTCGGCAATCTAACGCTCTCTACTCTCATTCGCTTAAACTTTCCGCGCGACCGCGCCACTCCGATATACTCCGGTTGTGTTGTTCAGCTCTACTGTTCTAGACACACCCTGGTTTGATAACACCCACACCACCTCACGATAAGACCCGACCGAGCGGCCTATCAGTATTAATAGATGTGCGTCCTGAAATGTTCATTTTGCAATCAACTTCTCATTCTCGTTCTTATTATCCACGACTACCTAGCCGATATAGACCAACGAACACCGTCGTCCCTTGTTACGCTATTAACTATTATAACTTATAACTATTAACCATTAGATACTACAATCGCCCGACTAGACTTTTACAACCACCTTCTATTAGTTTAAACTACTTTTAACTTATAGGAGAATGTGTGCAGAAATTTTAATAAAAATTATTCAGACCGTGATATAAGATCTGCAGAACCGCCAGTTAATGATAATTATCAATTACACGTGACTCGGAGATTTCAACTCTTAACTCTGCTTGCTTTTTATATTTATCTTGCTGGATAAATAATAAGTTTCAATTAATTTTTATCACCGGTATTTATTATGTTAAATATACTTGTTTTTGATAAGAGTTTTACCTCAGATAGTTACTACTCTCGATAGATATATAAACTGTGTTATCTCAACGCGACAACTACTGGATTCAAATGTAAATGCTCTTTCGAAAGTTTTAGAAGCTAGATAATTTTTTATTATTAATAAACTTCCCTTATTTTTTTTTTAAATAATTTTAAAGAACTGTAGCGGTTAAAATGAATCGAAATAAATATTTATTTAATATCTCTAATTAAAAGCTGGACACGAATTACTTACAGTGAATTAACATTAATTTAAAAGCTTATGCCTTTCGTCATTAAAAGACTTATTATAAAATACTTAAGGCTTTGGTAATTGAAAAAGAAAAAAAATTTAGCAGATAATAAAATTGCTAAAGTTATATAAGGTCTGGAAGATATTTTGAGGTCGGAAACAAGTTGTTTAAACATGAAAACCTGTGGTTAGTTACGCTCATTAACTTAAGCTGATGCAAAAAAATAAATTTTACTTAAACTCGTGTAAATAAAAATAATGATACACATCATTTATCATTAATGGGGTGAGGGGAGTTCAGAGGGCCTCGGAGTCAAAGTTAAAAACAAAAATAACATACAAGAGATGTATATAATAAATATCTGGGGAATTATGTGAATTAAAAAAATGTTAAATTAGTTTTATTAAGTGTCCAACGGAGAGCATCCATGTCGGTTGTCGTTGGAAGTTGTCGTTGTCGGGTAATTAGTAATTATAAAGCAATAGCCAGCGAGTAGGGCATGTGAAATCTTCTCTGCTGGAGAATGAGGTACCGTTACGTGCCCAGACCCCAGAGCCCACAACCCAGACTTCAGACAGTCGCTTAAATGACGTGACAGTTTCGAAGAAACCCAGCATCCTTTTTATGATAAACAAAAAATAAAAAAAAAAATTCATTCTAAATTATTTTGCCCACGGACTTGAAATATTATTCTTTTATTTACTCTTTAAAGTTTAAAAGGAAATAACTTTTTAAGGCAAATATGCATCATAGCAGGTGTCATGATGACATTGCCGTTTATTGCACTTTGTATACAGTAATTATCTAATGATCTAATGTCCCGCATGTATCACCGAGGTATTTTACGACATAAAGAGATACTTAAGGCCAATGTTTACATTATAGTTTATAAAGCCAGCCGTGCTCTCAGTGACAAAGAAGATACTTTTTTTTTTTTTTTTTTTTTTTTTTTTTTTTTTCAAGTTCCCAATCGAGAATCGACACCTGGGGAAAGCACCAGTTTTGCTTTTTTAACGCTGGATAACCGTGAAAGCAACTCTCGTTTCCCCCCAACACGTCTTCACCTACGCCCCGACGGAAATTGAAACTCTGAAATAATGACCCTTAATTTCTCGCAATTATTATACAGATATGTTGTATATATGGTACACTATTTACGTATTTCAAGGCCTTATTTTTTATTATTCAAAGCGAGGTTTTAAAAAATCAAATAATAATAATAAAAATTCTTCGAAAAAATAAAAATATGGTAAATTTATGAATTATCATATAAAATTAAGAAATCAATGACTTGTTAATTATTTCCTGGAAGGATATTTAAAATGAGACGATGAGGGTGAGGGTCACTACGAAATAACGGAAGCTTGTAAAATTAAGAATCCTCCTTAAAAAGTGGATCTACTTTAACAGAAATTGATAGAGTTAAAAAAAAAAAAAAATTTAATTAACGTTTTTGTATTGAATTCCAGAACTATTTGATGGTAGTCTCAATGTCGAGACAGTGGAAATCAAAAAAACAAGCGGACCTGATTCTAAGAGTTCATCGCACCCGAGCAAGTTTTGCATCACACAGTCACAGTCGGAATGATAATAATGATGATGAAGATGAGGATGAGGATGTAGGCGAGGAGAAGCTAAGGATCAAAAATTGGCTAGCGAGCGAATCTCAGTAGGCGGATCTCTTTCAGATTAGCACGGACACAAGTATCACGTCAGATGGGTAAGTATTTTTTCACGCTTCAACTCTATGATAATCTGATGAAGACCCATAACAAATAATAATAACCAGTCGAAGAATTAAAGAGACTTTGAGATATGGAAAAAAAGAGGAGTTTAATCTGTTAAGCAAATGAGGCCATCTTCCGAAGGTTTCGGATGGATCTAGTCCCATTTATAGACTTCTGACGTAACCGATAGATTAAAATCAAACGACAGTTATAGACAAGGCTGAACAAAATCAGTTATTTCAGATAGACAAAAATAAAATAAAGAGAAATAAATGGAAGCAAAAAACAAACTATCAACTATTAAGAATAAAAAAAAAAAAATGAAAAAAAAGTATTAACTGCGTGATCAATGACTTGGTCTGTGGTCCGTTGAATCTCTTGAAGGCTGCCCAGCATGACGTCCAGCCTTTTTTATACTGCGTAAGAAAAATTCGAAACTAACAGATAGACGTCTTCAAATTATTACGGCCGCGGCTACTGTCGATGCATGACAACTCGGTCAATCTTTAAGTATTCTATTTATTTTATTTATAGTGTTCTTGTTAGTGGTATGCATGTAGATCGATTTGGAGCTCTCATTAATGTCCCCGGTGCCCTTTTCGATCGGCTGTCACCCAAATCCCAAGATTCTCAGATACATACCTAAATATTACACATACTTTTTATTTAAATTAAATTTAAATATAAATTTTATCTAAAGAGAGATTACGCTGAGATTTTTTAAGTACGGTATAAAATTCATCGAGATAACGATCTCTTAACAGCAAAAAAGTACTCGAAACTTTCACGCTGTATACTGTGAACTGTAGACTCTGTACTGGCAGCTACAAACCCGCGTGAAAAGGGCAAACGACCGAAATAAATTTTCACAGGACATTATCTCCATGGGTATCCATAGTTTCAATTGTCACTTGCTTTATTTCGACTGTTTTTTAAAGAAAGTTTACATTATTGCTCAAACTCATTGTATAAGACTTAACCACCTCCCTGCACTTACGGTTTATTATTTTACACTTTATGCCGACAATTAACGCGATAAAAATCCCTCATTCCACCCAGAATACTTCAATGAACAATAATCCCACAATTTATCGATATTTAACCCGTAAGTCGGCATCCTTATATCCGTACATTCCTAAGTGCGGATGTACGGAAGCTCTGTATCTCAGTAACTATGCGGCCGATTGAGTTTATTGTTTTTTTTATTGGATTAGCATCACCATATCTCATAGACTTGCGCAATTTTATTTGAATTTAATTGATATTTGAACCATAAAATGCAATCTTTATACTCGTACAAATTACTTGGCAAATGTACGAAAGCTCTCTATCTGAACAGCTATGCAACGGATTGAGATCTTTTTAACAGAATGGATAAATAAAATAATTTATGAGGCTTGGGAATTAATAAAATAATGTTTTGAGGTGTAATAGTATATAATTATGTATAATAATAACGCATCTTGTTTCGAGAATCCAGAAACCGCAAATCCAGGCATACTTGTTGCAACAAGTTATCTAAAGAATTCGCGTGAAACACGAGGGTGTGTTTTAATATTTTATCGCAATAAATTAGTCCAGCCTCGGTTATATGTGTTTATGTGCTGTATAGATATAGAGAGTAAGGAGTATGGAGTATGGAGCTAACTCTAAACCGGTGGGTACATCTAACATACATAACAACACGAGATATAATACAGTACGGCGAGTATATAGGATAGATCGTATTCGCAATAGCGAATGCATCCGGCGATCTAAAGCGCATGGCATCTGCAGGGCGGGGTGGCTCGCCTCGACTTGTACGTCAACCACACACACAAACACCTATGCAATGATAAAACATTGAATCCTTTAGATAGCGGCCAGGTAATGTAAGTTAAACAACACCAACACGAATCCGGACCCGTGTACCGGTGACTAAACGGGATCGAGTTCTGGCAAGGAGGGAGACTTAGAAAGTGAAACTGAAAACGGCGTGTTAGAGTGCCCCACCCTGGCGTGGTCTCCGCTCACACAGAGATCTAATATAACAAGCTGAATCCATGCCAGACTAAGCTATGGACCGACTGAAAAATATCTCCGGGCAACAGATCACACACTCTAGAAGATAGATCCTAAGAAAAGCTGCTACTAATCCAGATCCAAATCCAGCTGCTTTGTTTCTTCATTTAGGCAATTATTTTTTATTCCTAATGTTTCTTCAAGATTCTAAATGATTTTTTTTTTTTTTTTTTTTTTTAAAGAAAGAAAACTGGGCGTCGAGAAACGGCTAATGAGAGTAATAAGATCACCCGGGACAAGTGGAATTGATTGAATCTTTGGTTTTTGTTGGCTGAAGAGTCATATCAGACGGATATCTCGTATCTAGGAAAAGAGACTGCATCAAACTCCTCTAACTCTAACTGGAGGACTTAGAAAGTAAAACCGAGAACTCGGACGGTTTCTGGCTCTGACTTGAGAACCCCACCCTGGAATCTCATGAATACACTGGTAATATCTTTTCTAATATCTGGGTGATAATATTATTCACTATTCCGTAAACAAATTAAAATTTGAATCTCTCCGGTGTACAAATATGCTCGTGAGAATAGATGATTAGACAATTATTTTATTATTATTTGAGACCCAAGAATTAACAACAACAATAATAATAATAATAATCCTTTCCCCTTCAATTCAACTGGTTGTAACCCGGCCACGTCATTAGAGCAGCTCTGGTTGCTGGTCTCTTACGCCTTCCTGTAAATGGGGCTATCCCGTAAACGGTTTGGATCCTCAGTGCTCCATAAAAGGCGGCTAAAATGTGAGCAAGAAAGGCTGGTCTACACGTGTGGGAAAAGGGAATTCGACAAAACTAAACAAACTCCAAGAAACTTAAACAATTCAAGAAAAGTATTCAAATCCTTTAGATAAGGAAGTCCAAGAATAAGTACTCGCAGGTTGAAGAACAAATTAAATTTAA
>JZSA01006141.1:0-17884 GCA_000956155.1 Cotesia vestalis
GTAACTGGTGAGCCCTTAGCGCCTAGAGTTGCAAGAAGCACCAGACTAAAACTCTTGGACTGAACTATTCAAGAGTTTACGGTTTCTTGCACAAGTTTTAATTTTTTTTATTGCCCCTCAATCTTTTTTTCCTCCTTTCTTCTTTCTTTCTTGGATTTTGAGATCAGACAACTGACCTACTTGTTACTTTCTACAGTTTTGTGTATCTCACAAATCTCCGAATTGTTAAATTGATAGTTGGTAATGTGAATTGAATTGAATATGAAAGCTAACCAGCAGCTTCTTTGATGGGAATCGTTTTTCATTTGGTTACGTGGGTGGTGACGACAGCTCGCTGATGCTAATGATTGTTACACGTGTCTCACGTCAGAGATCGGCTTGATGGTTGTCAAAATAGCCGCTAATGCCATTTTTTTTTTTCTATTGAATGCAACAAAGCAAGCAGGAGCTTCTAATTCTAATAAACTATTAAATTTAATCGCTGCACTTAGTCTTCAATTTTATTTAATAATAATGACATTTTCATGTTTATAGAATTAAAGAGCGGTGTTTATGATCTTGAACTGGCAATGACGAAATGCGATCACTGGTGAATAAAAAATTAATTGGATTTGTTACGTACTAATAAATGATAAATAGATTAAATTAAGATGTGGGTTTAAATTAAAAATAGTGATTGTTGGTTAATCTTTTCCGGAATTAAAACTTTTGAAAGTTATCGGAGTGTTACAAGTTACAGTAGGTACAGAAAACTCAATTGTTTAAATAGTTTTTAGTTTAATACTTGCTCGGTATTACAATAACTGTGTCAAGACGCTCTAGATCTGACCAATTGTTGCGCAATCCTCAGCCCAATCCCGATCCTCAGGTATACTTTTAATCTACTCGGCTTACAATCTCGATTACGGGGACTTTGAATCGTATTTCTTACTATTGACGTCTCTATTCTATACAGTAATAAAACTTTGCATCAACACCTTTTTTAATTAATCTTATTATTAACTTTTTTTTTTTTAATTCATTTTTAATTAAACTATAATTAAGGTTTCATTCATCATATTAATTATCTACAAACTTAAAAAGAGTTATTTGAACTCAAAAAGGCCAAAAAAATTATACAATTTTTTAGCGATGAGATGAATAAAAATATTTAAGCATCTAACGAAGAAATATCTTTGGTAAAGTGATAAAACATCTATAATCTTGAACAAACTAGAATAACCAAAGTTTATAGCCAAAATAATTTATCGGTTAGTCATAAAAGAGCCAAGATCTAATAAAATATATCTAACTTTCCATCGTAATTCAAACAAAACCTGATCTACCGGCATTCTGAAATAGAGCAAAGAACAATTCATCTCTTTTTTTTCTTCCTCTTCTACTTCATACAATATCACAAGCTAACGGTATTAAAAAGGTAGCAGCCGAAAACCTAAAACGGGTGAAATTTATAAAAGAGATGCTAGTGAAGCGGAGCCACTCGCTGGCATTGATGCCTACTGAATAAATAAATAAATAAATAAATAAATAAAAAGCAGAATAAAGATAAAGAAGCATAAGCATAAGCCACCGTTGAGGACTGATTCAGCAAAATAATAAAATTATTCGAGTGGTATCGGGAGAAAAGTGGGTGGGAGACAATGTTATTATTATATGGTGGTGGTACGGATAGAGTGGAGGCTGGGCGTGAGTGTTCCGCGGAATAATGACACAAGTGGGACCACACCAAGAACCAAGAACCAAGAACGAAGAACATTCTCTATCTAAACTTGAGAGAGTAGATCGGTACAGTAAGAGTAGATCGTTGCTGGTGAGCAGCCCAGCTAACTCTTACTCGGATGAGCGTCCAGTACTGAGAGTTGAGAGAGTAAGGTAGTACCGATAGAATCGGGGGAGAAGGGGATCAAACAACACAACAACAACAACAACAACAACAACAACAGCAACATCAACAAACTATCGCAAACCTAGTTAATTTAAATCTACAACAGCAGCATCAAAAAATAATTGGTACAAATATTCCTTGTCAAAATTCTCTGCAGTGCGACACGCAGAAGATAATAAACTCCCAACCGAATGTCCAGCAACAAAATATATTTTTCTCAAGTGATCCACACTTGGTAAACGTGACACAGGGGACAGATCACTCGAAACAGAAAGTAGATCTCCCGAACGTAGACATGCTGAATAATTCACCTGGAACTAATATATTTAATCCTTTAGGTAATTTAAATCCGAACGACCAAATATTAATAGCACATCCGAACGGGCAGATGCATATTATCAACCAGCAGTCTTTCCAGCAATTGTTGGCAGCCAATCAGTTGAGCACGACTCAGCAGAGCCAAAACCAACACCAGAAAATCGTTATTGGAGACTCGGAAGCATCTCAGAATTTACAGGGTGTCCAAATAAACACACCAACCAGTCAGATTATTGTAAACAGCTCCGGTGGAGCTCCAACGATACAAAACAACATCCAGAACATCGTAGTGCAAGCTGCGCCCTCGCAAATGCCTCACCAAATTCAGATCCAGAACTCCGGGTTCCCGAGTCAGTTTATAGATAATCTGAACCAGCAGCAGATAAGAAATCTGTCCAACAACCAGCAGATGAACCAGCAGTCAGCTCCAGCTAAGAAAACTAAAGTTGTTAAGAGAAAACCCACTGCTGCTCAAACGACTGGGTTCAACGTAAAGACGGTGACGACGAGGCCAATGACGAGTTCCACGACTACAGCGACGGCCTCGGTAAGAATTGACGGGAAAGTCCAAACAATCCCTTCACCATCGACGCCTCTCAGTACAAATCCCAGCAAAAGTGAGTGTCAGAACATCGGTAATGGCAGAGTTACGTCTCCCAGCACCCCGACGAACGGACAACCCGGCAGAAAGTTCATCCAGCTGCCATTATTTAAAGAGCAAATGCTGAAAAACATCCAAAGTCAGATCCAAGCGATCAATAGTCGAAAGCAAATCACTCCTGGCGACAGAACTCTTCTCAGCAAGCTCTTTCAGGAGCGGGAAAAAATTCTTGCCGGTGGAAAAGTCGTCAGCGCACCATCTGGGACCATTCCGACGGGAACCGAGACCACGTCGCATTCCAGCATTTCTTCACCGACAGTATTCTCGGTGTCTCAACCTTTGGCGAATAAAAACCCAACGTCGACGGTCGAGACTCAAACTCCGGTTGTTCCTGTTTCTTTAAATACTCAGTGCGTTAATGCAAATATAAAAGATCTCGCAAGTGGGGGGGCTGGTTGTGATGCAGTGATAAGCAGTGTTGGTCAGAGCATGCCCAATATTTCTAACATTGGTAATAGTTTGCAGCCTCCGGTGAGCAAACCTCAGCCGAAGTTTTACCAGGTTCACAATAACCAGCTGGTAAGTCCGTCCTTGTCTACCGCGCCGTCGACGACTGCTCAGACTCAGATACTAAATCCGGTACCGATCGTCACTCAGCAACAGTCGACTCAGTGCCAGACAGACCCGCCGGATATAAAGCCAGACATTAAACTGCTGAGTCCAATCAAGCAGGAATTGTTGTCATCACCGGTCCAGGTCCAGGCACAACTTCAAGTACAAACTACCCCGGTCGCTACGTCGCCGAGACTCCCCATTCCTAACCAGAGTATCCAGAACCCGATAACTGTTCCCTGTGGGAATAATAATAATAATAATAATAACAATAGTAATAATAATAATAATAATAATAATAATAATAATAATAATAATAATAATAATAACAATAGTAATAATAATAATAATAATAATAATAATAATAATAATAATAATAATAATAATAACAGTAATAATAATAACAATAGTAATCTGAGTGGCCAGACTGTGAAAATAATAACTAATCCTGCGGCGGAGAGTCCCAAGCAGGGGATTAAAAGACCGGCGACTAGTCCAATTTGCCGGCAGATTAACCGAAGCGATGTGATAGAAAAGCAGCTGAAGCTTGATCAGGCTGGAGCTACCAACCCGGATGTAAATACTCCTTTCCTTGATAAGAAAAATGCTTGTGAAAGACTTCTTAACTATCATTGCTTAAATGAGCAAGTGTTGAGCGCCAAGGATCTCGCTAAAGCCGACGAAATATTCGAGGAGACGGCTAAACATTTACTTAATAAATTTAGTTTAATGGTTAATAAGTACACCTATCTACTGCTGATGGACAGTATGGTATGTATTATTGATTATTATTACTATTTTTATATTTATATAGTGAGGCGATGTTTTATTAATCTATTTTTTTATTTTTAGCGGGAAGTTAGGACGTCTGAGCTCATGATGATTGATCGTATATTTGTTAATGATGAAACTAAAGCCAATGGTAAGAATATTTTTTTAAATTTTAAATTTGATTATGGTATTTTTGATAGTAGATAATTGTTTTATTTAATTTTCAGAAGAGTTAAAGAAGGAAGAAAAACCAATATTCCCTAAATTAGAAGCAGACCCAATGGACGAAGAAAAGCCAGTGTGAAGTTTTTTGGATTTTTAAATTCGGTAGAAATTGTTGAATAAATTTAGGTGAGATTTAAAAAGTAATGGTTGTTTTAGTTGGAGCTAATTTTGGTTGAAAAATTAAAACTTTAACGAAAATTTTTCTTGATTAGTTTTGGATTAAACTTTAAATAAAAATTTTATGATGGGAATATAAATTAAAATTAATGAAATAAATTTTTAATTAAAAAACTAGATAAATAATAAATAGTGTTAGTGATAGCAATAACAATAAAGAAAAACGTGACGATGATTGAACGATAAAATAAAAACAAGATGTAAACAATAAATAAAATTTAGTTAAACATATTAATGAACTTCTCACGTCATTTACAATGATCTTGTGTATCTATCATGTATTTGTCTGAGATATAATATCCCAACGATAATAGAATGCGAATACAAATATATATTCACTATTCACTACTACTATACTAATAAAATCTTTAAAGAAATGGTAATATGTACTCTCTATTTAAGATACTTAGTATAACGTAAATGGTAATGTCATCCCCGAAGTATTTTATTGCCTTGAGTGTTAGCCAAAGTGTAGAGTAGAGACAACAGAATAGAAATAAGAAATAAGAATGAAATACTAAATACGAATAAGATAGTTCTTCATATATGTACAAGTAAATATAAAGATTATGATATGGGATGTGTGGGGCAAATTTAATGTGAGGAGAAATAGAGGCAAAAGGACCGGCATTGTATACGATCCATGAGAATCTCTCACGATTGTCCTCATTCTCGTAATAGCCGAGTATTCAAATATAATACAGTCCACGCGTTTATTATGTGCAGCATTTTGTCCACAACTTTTTTTATTTCTTCTTTATGATTTTTTTTTTTATTTTTATTCGGTCTTCTACACTTTACTCTGTAGATATTACAAAGAGTGTTGGCCAATTTTAGAGAAATTTTTTTTTTTTGTCACTTCTCTATTCATTCTTTTTTATTTCTCCGACAATTTTTTCCAAATTTCACATTTTGTCTCGACACTTAAATAAATAAATAAAATAATTATTATTAAAAAAAAAGGCGGTTAATAACTGTAAGCCGTATTTCATAGATGAAAAAAAAAAATGAAAAGACATAAAGGGTGATACGAATAAATTTATGAACAAGGAAATGGCCTGGGAGTGGGCTATCTTTCTCTCTTTATTGGTAGAAGAGCAAGAGCGCGACTGTTGGGTGATATAAGGATACCTGTGGGCGTGATTTTTTCACGCGCCTAACTTCACCAAGGGTGTATGCTCACAACACTCTCGCATCTCTTATCCTATATCCAACCAGCCGCCTTTACCTTACCTATCAATGATATAACCGTGTAGGTATCGTACTGAGCGTACTGAGCACTGAGCAGTGAGTAGTGAGTAGTGAGTACTGAGAATAGTATGGGAAATAATGTCTCGAGTTCCTCCACTCTTAATCCTTAATATATTTATACTACTGAGGACATAACTTCTAATCTCGATACATTAATCCTTCAATCGTTGGTTTACTTCCTGATTTATCTAAATATCTACACCGTGAATATGCTAATTTTAATTATCCGCCTCCTTCTGACTTTGATTCATTAACTAATTAAACATTTACAATTTACAATTAGATCAGTATCACTTCTCTTCATTAATCTTCAATTATAATAAGATTAAGTCATTAAATTACTCTGATTTTTTATTTCACACTCTATTAAATTTCAATAATATTTATTTGTTTTAAAATCAAGAGAAAGTTTAAAAAAAAAAAAAAATAATAATTAACAAGTTGAATTATTAAATAAAAGGATAGTGGGAAAGAATAGGATTGATGGCTGGTGTTGTCAAATTAATGAAGATCTACGACTGAGCCCTGCTAATAATTACGTAAGTCTTTCTCCTCCCAGGTACAAATACAGAGTCGAGTGTGTTATATATTTAAGAGCTTGTGTCTATACAGCAGTTAATCTGAAATAAAAGGACCGAAGCAAAGCAGCAAAGGTCTTTCACTTTGTACTTATACTTAGTTAGTATCAGAATCAGGAGTGAGGTGAAGCTTTAGCAATGTATGGTAGTAGTTATAGTTACACTCTCGGCGTGTTGAGTTGAGCTCAAACGGTGAATTAACGTCAGCAAGCTTTATATTATACCGTAGGATAGGATAGGCAAGGATGAAGCTCCTGTAAAAGAGATCCGACACGCTTTATTTCCTCAGTATGATACCTTCCATTCCTTTATATCACCTTTGGTTAGTGGAGTACACTGGACTCAATACCGAACTACCGGTGTACTGTAAACGGTGGCAAACGATTCCTCTTTTTCTCCCTGAAGGCGCTACAACTTGTCGTTATGAGTTTCTCTTTCATTTAACTCTCACGGTTTTTATTTTTAACCTTTAAATTTTTATAGCAATTTTTGATTTTTGCTTTATTAGTAAAAAAAAAAAAAATTTAATTCTATCTTGTATTTTTTTTGTCAGTACAAGATGAGTAATAAACTTTTTTCGAATGTTATCGAATAAATTACAGCGTGGATAAAAAATTAATTAACAATTCATGGATAAAGATTACGACGTCTTCTTTATGGAGATAAACAACGAGATTAGCTTTCCATAATAGTTGAATAGTGACAGAACAGAGCTCGGAAAAACAAGTTGTGAAGCAAGATACATGACAACAGATACCAGAATCTAATATAAAGGTCCAGTTCACGTTGTAGCTGCTCGCGTTTTACAACAAATCCTTTTATTCACTTATAGATGTCAACCGGTACGGTACGTAACCACTTTTCACGTGTACAGCGGAGGCGTACTCCGTCTATCTTACAAGTCATGTGTACATTTGTACTCTATTTTAATTCCATTTGTGTTGTAACGTTTTATTTGTTCGCTTTAGGACTGTGCGGTAATATAATTTTCATTTAAAAGTAGAACCAGGTGATTTTCCGGAGATAAATTCCGATTTTAATAAATCCTCACCTACTTCTGTTCAGAACTGTGTAGAGCGAACAGACTTTCAAATGACCAACTCATTTTGTCGAGAGCAGCTCGCTTGTCGGCAAATGTAATCACATAATTATTTTTCAAATATGAAAATCCACTGACTGTAAATTAGTTCCTATAAAATAAAAGATAATTCCGGCAGAGGAATTATACCGATGTCTGAGTACTTAGACTCGATACGAGTTAATATAATGTTACTCATGAAATATTCAGCCGGTACTACCACGAAATGATCGTTTGTTAGTCAACGCAATCGGTATAAGACACTACTTTTTGTTTCTCTCTTTGTTGAGCTCGCGGATATTTATCGGGGATTCTTTGTTTAAACTTTGTATACAGATCCCTCGTATTATTTATTTTTTTTTCCTTGTTCTTCTTGTGTGCGTTCTCGAGTTTTGTCCTTCTATTTATTCATACATTCTTACTCTCTTCCTTGTACGCGCTTTTATTTATTGTACATACATTTAGTGTCCCATTTTACTTGGTAGCTTCAATTCAATCTCTGACGTCAAAATCTTTATCAATGAAATTTTATTTTTAATCCGCCTTAAATCCCAGGGTCAAATTTTTAAATTTCAAATATACTTTTACAAAATTATCAGAGAGTTTTGTTGTAGAAAAAAAAATATATATATATATATATTGAAATAAATAATTGGAGCTTTTAAATAATTTAATTCCGCGTAAAACAATTAAACCGAAGAATAATTGAACAATTAAAATGAAATGGTTAAAAAAAATTACTAAAGAAAATTCCAACGATTACGATTACGACAAATAATAAAAAGAATAATGGAATTCTGGGTAATTATTTAAGAAGGTTAAATATAAAGCAACAAAATTAGCGACTATAAAAAATGTTAATAAAATAAAAGCAGTGAGTTGTGAGTTTAAAGTCGTCAGTGTGAAGATGATACTTATTACTATTACTATAACTATTACGGTACAATACAGCAAAACAATGAGAATGAAAATGTAGTTCTCACGAGTAGACGCAATGACTCGCCGGCTTATGAATGTAAACTATGGGCGACATCGAGCGTAATATAGTATAATAGTATAATAGTATATAATAGTACATAACAGCATCAGCTCTAAATCTAAATGAAAATAAAGATATCACTGATGAGGACAAACGGCGACGTGATAATAGACTAGCAGGAAAAAATTTCATTTTCTCGAGACACTTCTGAGAAGTCTCAGTCTGAACCCGAGACACTTGTTACTCTACTCGGTACTCTAAGACCGTACCGCGGATATCCGAGGCTTGCGAAACACCAAGACTCTTTGGTTGCTTGTTATTATTATTACTATTATTATTACTATTACCGATCCTCAGCCTCTACTCACCAGTCCTGGCTATATATTTAATTTTTATTGTAACTCTAGTCGCGTTGATACTCTAGTCAACCAGATGGATGGAAAGTGCTATTTAATACTGATCACGTCAAAGTTCCGACACTGATTGGAGATATTTTCTCTTTACTAAATCAATTAATGTCCAACTTGTTTTATCTTCTGTACTTTTAATATTTTGACAATTATATTTTCTTGAGAAAAAAAAAATTAAAGTTAAATTCTATTAAATATTTATACTGATAAAAAATTTTTAATTTGGATAAAATAAAAAAAAAAAAAAATGAAGTAATGAAGGAAGAAAATAATAAAAATGAATTGTAACTGGTTAAGAAATAGGACGTCTGTAAAAGTGTCGGAAGTAACATTTGTATGTGGCTAAACATCACTATCACTCTTATTATTATTATCATTATTATCATTATTGCTATTATATTTATTGTAATTGCGTTAATCGATTGGTTTTGAATTATAAATAGTAAATAATTATTTTATTTTTAATAGCAACTATCTGGAGGTGGGCATACATGACGGGTTGAATAATTTAATGTTAGTTTAGATTTATTTAGAATAGCAATTGCCGATGAGATGCGTTCTATCTGTAACGGTTTATTTATTTGCTCTGTTCTGTTCAATAAACCATCACCGGTGGTACAGATTCTTATTCGAACTGGAGTAGAATTGTAACGCGCGTAAGTTAACTTTTGTTAGCCTGATTTTTATTTAGTTTGTAGAGTATTTTAATTTAATTTAATTTAAATTCAATCTATTCCGGTAGTTGTCTTGGTACCGATACAAAGACGAATCGGAATAGCAGTACTTGATTACCCAAATGTATTCCGATCTTGTATAATCTGTAATCATAGACTGTACATATTCTTGGAGCAACTCGCTATTTTTATTCATTGAGTTTAAAATTTATTGATAAATATTCAAGATTAATTTAACAGTTAGCTTATTTAAATAATATTTACAAAGATCGATGCGCTTTTTGTATTCCCAATATAAAACATAACTTTTGCAGACTCCCGGCTCATAAATTACTCATTCAATTTTTAAAGTTAATGTCATCCTTCAGACTTTTATTCAACTTTAATATTGGTATTAATATTAATATCGTAAATTTATGAAAAAATTTTTATGTAATCGAGGTGTGGTCTCACTTAAAACTTTTCTTTTTAATTGTCCCTTTCACTTTTCGTCTTCACGTGAGACAGTTATTAATTATCACTCTCTTAGTAATTATTATTTTCGGTAAATTCTCCGATAAATTTGGATTAATAAATTTTAAGTGAGAGTACGCTTTGACTACGCCCAGTACTTAATAATTTACCCTCGATATTTTGCAGTTAAGTGCTTATTAATCACTTTTATTTAAGGTGTGCATCAGTGTCCTAAAATTTCGAGGTATTTATTAACTCTTATCATTTTTCCTTCGAGAAAATAAATGTTTTTTTTTTTTTTTTTTTTATTATTTTAATTAATTGCAAAGAAGTTGATAGAAAAAATGTAGATAGTAAATAATTAAATGTAAAACTTAATATACAGGATCTGCCCACCAGTTTGGTGAAAAAAGTTCCGATAAACCGTAAAATGCTAGCTAAATCAAATAAACGGAAAAACGCCCAAGTATTTAATATGCAAATATATGTAAATTAAACATGACACGTAATTAAATAAAATTTATAATGTAATAACTGTATAAAAAGGTCCTTTAGAGCGGGTAATTTATCGTAATTTGGATTGGTTAAAAAAACTAAATCGGATTTGATTTTCCAATTAGCATGTAAATAACAAAATAAATAATATAATGATAAATAAATAAATAAATAAATAGAGTAAAAAATAGAAATAATAAATAAACTAAATTGGAATTGAGCGACATTCTCACGAGTAAATAAAGGAGAGTGCTATCGGATCGTGAGACAAAGTTGTATCTCGAGCGCTATTTAATCAACAGTAACATATAAACAGAAAAAAGGATAGCAATACTAACAACAAAAGTTAACATTGCATATATTGCATGCCATCAGTACACTAGCAACACCGGATCGATACCAACACTTTATTATTTTCTCTCGATCCTCGATCCTCGATCCTCGATCCTCGGTTATAATATTACATGTGTGTATTATTGAGTATACAGTATATATACATATAATATAACAGCTGTCTCTGTTTAAGTTGCAGCATTGCGTGCGTGGGCTGTTTAAATGCGCTGACATGAGAACATCCAACCTCTTATGGGACGAGACAAATAATAAATTATAATCGTCACGATTATCACCCGTAAGCGTCAACTCCCACCCTCTTAATCCTTAATTCGTTATTTTACTTTTTTATCTCACTTCTTAATATTATCTTTATTTTAATATCCTCATAAATACTCATAAACTTTTCTTTATTATTTACAAAATAATTTTTATGCACACCTTTGGTATTATGTATTTATGCTCAAGCACAATAGATTGATTAACAGTTCACCTCCAAACACCTAATTCATTACTTTACCTGCAGAAAGAATTAATATAATGCACACCTTAACCATTAACTATCGATACACACCTCATATATTCAATCATGATGCTAATTTAGACTATTAAGTCTTGATAAATAGACAAAGTACTAAATTTTTAGCACACCTTAACTAAAAGTTGTTATTATCAGTATTATATCCTTAAAAATGGTTAATTTTAATTAAAAACATGCAAATTTAAATTTCTAAATACGCAAAGGTGAAAGAAGATTGAATTCCTCATAAATTGGTCTGTAATAGAAGCACTTTCAAGCGATTAGATCCTAAAAAAGATGATTTGACGCAAATAGCGGCAGTTGAATTATCCAGAACGATGCAACCTGAACTTGATCTCGAGCTCGACTGGCCTTATTAAATCCCCCCACCATCGGTTGACAAAAAAAGAGAGGCGCGGCCGGGCTGCGCGTGAACAAACCAAATGAGTGGTGAGCGGTAGATGCGGCGTAAGAGGATCTCTTCTCATCATTATCATTACTGTTGTTATTATCCTCGGTTTTATTTTATTTACTCGTTATTCTCGGGCTCATACACAACTAATAACACAAATAAAATAAAGCTTGGGTTAAAACTGCAGTAGGTGAATGCCGAGAGAAATCATAAGTCTGCTGAGCAAGGACGTGATACAACCACACCCTTCACGCCGATCAGAAGACTCATCTTAACTTTCTATAAACCGCGCCAAAAACTGGATCATCTTATTCAACAAGTCTCATTATATTATCCTCAAGTTAAATTCAATTACTTCCTCGTCCTATTATTATTATTATATCTCGAATGTATCAATTACGCCTAATTCTTCTTCTTCTTTCAAACTCCGTACATTTATTGAGAATTCTTACATTGAAGTTTTTATATAAAAAATTGCACAACGCTACATGATTCACGGAATGTATTTATCCTGACACGAAGTTTAAATTTCTACAACTTGTGGATCGTCAAGTTTCAAGTAAAACTCGACTATTGAAGAAAAGAATTTAAAGTCGCGGATAAAATCTTTGATTCCCGTTTTATTTTCTCAGTGACGACATAGTTAAACAGCTCGAGATTTTACTTATAACTTTTTTAGCAACGCCGATTCAGTAAAGATGCTCGCACTCTCACTTGTCCAATTATCCGGGAATTTTTATAAATATTCAGCCAGAAACGGAGAATAAATACAAGCAATAAGTGTTATATTATAGAAGTACAAGTGAGACCTGATTTACTTTCTTGTTTAATTGTCACCGTAATTATAGATAAGAAAGATGATAGATGAAAATAAAAATAATGGGTACGGGTTTCTTGAGGACTGTTTGTTTTGCTGAGTTAAATCTAGCTGCCGAGTGGCGAGTGTACTTGTTTCTTTGTTCTGGTAGTTGCTGGTGCAGAATAAGAAGGTGTTTTATTTATTTTTTACCACGTGCTGACGTCGGGCAAGTTTCTCTTTCATCCGTTAATCGAGTACGAGGTGGAGTCGGTCGATCGGTCTCGCCTATAACTGGAGTAACTAGAGTAACACGAGAGCAATGCAACGGTACATTTTCAGTTCTCGAGGGATACGTCTAGAGTTGCTTCCCTCATTTTTTATATTGTGTTAAAACTTGTTTATAACTTTACAACTTTTTTTTTTTTTTTTTTTATTGTTAAACTCGATTCTGTGGAGAGAAAAAATTATATTGGATTTATTACTTGCATTTTTAGACAATTCATTTCTTTTTTTACAAAAAATTTTATTTAGACCATTTATAATTAAATTAAAATTCTTAATAATATTATTTTTTTTTGCAAAATTTTTATTAAAAAAATTTGCAGCTTCGTATTAAAATAAAATAAAATAATTTAAATAATTAAGTAGTTACAATTAAATGTTATTAAAGAGAAATTCTATGTAAATTATAATTAACCGCAAAAAACAAAGCTAATAAATGTCTCAATAATGTAAAGTACATATTTACTTTAATTTATTTACCTAAAAACAAAAAAAAATATATATACCACACTCGGAGTAAAATTTTTGTTAAATGAAATAATTAAACTAATGGTCTGTTAGTATTAAGTTGAATAAATAGTATAAAAGGTTTATATAGACCATAGATACCCGGAAAGATAATTAACTCCGGATTTTACTGCGAATCTAATTGGAATATTATACTGCCAGTAAAGAATTAATGTGATTGCCGCTAAATATATTCATATGAGGATTTTATTTAATGTCTAATCGTATAGTATGACCATAATAATAATAATAATAATAACAAGTATAACTATATATTATATAGTTTGCCGGTGAACTCTCTCGAGCCAAGTGATGATAAAGACATCAACGCTTGGGTATACAGTAAGCTCTACGTGACTCTTAGATATTATTTCTGTACTTATAAATATATAATCTTTGGTCTATTCAGAGACATCGATGCCTCTTTATAATAACTTTAATACTATCTTTCAACTAATAATAATATTTTATTTAATAACTATTATTATTCAAGTAAAAGTACGGAAAAACATTATTTTTTTTTACTCTTTATAAATAGCTCACAATTTCTCATCATGAAATTTTTTTAAAATTTCAAACAATTATCCAATTAAATTTTGACTAAAAAAATTGCATATCATAAACATACGACTGAATTTAAATAGACTCGTTGTAATAAAAATATTGATCGACGTCGGATTTAGATTAATGTCTTCTGGAGACGGTCGATTTAATTAATTCTCTGAAATATTTAAATTAAAAATTATAATAAACTTATTAATAAAATTATCATCGAGAGGCAATAATTATATTAATACAATAGTAAATAAAATGGAGAATAAGTTGCCAATCAGTCTCATCACCGGTTCCGACATCTGTTTAAAAGTTTTAACTCTAAATCAACGACTCACGTGTAGACATGATTTATTACAATAGCTCCGGATAATTTACAATTGATCTAACGGAAACTTTCACAAGCCAGAAACCAGGATCAACCCTATATACTCTATACTAAATACTATTCTTAATAGAATATCTTTTTCTTCTTCTTTTTGATATGAGTATCCTTTACTTATCCTCACCCGACATTTCTTCATCGGGTAATTTATCATCCTCTACTAGACATTCCTCTCGTAAAAAACTCCACGGGTTTGTTTCTACTTCACACTTGGTAATTTATAAACAATTTACTTTTTCGAATCAATTAATTACAACTCTTTTAAATGCAAATACTTGCCGGATGATAAATCACAAGCTAGTTATTTATTTTCAATAAAATGTCAGTTTTGCAAAAGGAAAAATTAAATTTTCAATGAAAATGTCACTTTAATTTTTTTATAAAAATAAATTAATCTGTTGAATATTTTTTTTTTTTTTTAGAGCCAAAAAGAGGGACTCAAAAAGGCGTGAGATTCAAACGGGTGTAATGAGCGAATATCTCAGGAGCAGCCTGTCCCCGTTAGCTTGCCCGAAGTACCTACCAGCTGCCATGCGGGAGAAAGACTCCAGTCCACGAAAAATGCCCGGACACATCAGCCCCAAGCAAGCGAGCATCTACCCCCTGAGCGTGCGCGTCTCAGACATGGAGGAGCTGCCGTACGACCTGAGCCACGGCAACAGCAGAACAAGCCCGGGTTCCCACCAGCATCAGCACCAGCACCAGCCACACATGAGTCCGGCAGCCCGACCTCACAACCACCCCGAGGATATGGACTGCGAGCCCCTGGACCTGCGCGTCGACCACAAGAAGGAGCACCTGAGGGACGAAAACCAGAACGACATCGAGGTCCTGAATCAGAACGGCCTGGGACTTCCCTACCACACGGTTCTGTTCCCCCAGCACCACGCAGTGCATCCTCTGGTGCTGGAGGCGATGTACAGATCTCACCCTCCGATCCCCGAGCTGCCCAAGATCCAGGTCCGCGCTCTTCCGACGATGGTTCCACTGCCCTCGAACCGGTTCTCGGCACCCTCGACCCCGTCGTCGTCAACCAGAGCCTCCAGTCCGCCCAGCCAGCCGACGTCGACGCCGACTCCAGTGAGCAACCCTTACTCTCACTCCGTTGCAGTGGGAAACTCCGGACTGAAGCCCAAAGACCGGTACTCGTGCAAATTCTGCGGGAAAGTCTTTCCCAGAAGCGCAAACCTGACCAGGCACCTGAGAACCCACACCGGGGAGCAGCCCTACAAGTGCAAGTACTGCGAGAGGTCCTTCAGCATCTCCAGCAACCTCCAGAGACACGTCAGGAACATCCACAACAAGGAGAAGCCTTTCAAGTGTCCGCTTTGCGAGAGATGCTTCGGTCAGCAGACGAACTTGGACCGACATCTCAAAAAGCACGACGCTGATGGACCCACGATACTTGATGAAGTTCGCTCGCGATACCACGGGCAGCTTCCTCGAGCAGACGAGTCGTACTTTGAAGAAATCAGAAGCTTCATGGGGAAGATAACCTCCCAGAGGCAAGGAATGCCTTACTTCTCGGGACTCCTGGCGCCCACTGCGGAGGAACTGAGAACTGAAAAGCAACAAGCGCTGGAAGACAAGCGCGGAGACTCCTCTTACTTCAGCGATAGGGATAACCTTAGCTCCAGGTCGAGCAGCAGCGCTTCCAGGGCTGAAAGCGTTCATGAAGACCAACGTGATACCACGCCGCCGTTGTCGCCTGGAAATACTTGATTTTTGGTTTGTTAAGTTTAATTAATTTAAGGAAAATTGTTTTATGGTATTTAATTAAGTGTAAATGAGCTTACGATGCTTGATAGGTTTAAGGAGCTACTGCGCATCGGTCTGCGTTTAGAGACAGCGCTTGGTTTTCGCCTGATAGTTACAATTTATCGAATTTTATTGTTGGTAATGTTTTATTTGTTGGACAAGAAAAATTATTATTTTTTTTTTTTATGTTTAATAAATTAAATTAAGGATAATTAGATATCTTGTTGAATAAATGAAATATTATCAATATTAACATTTAAAAAGATAATATTATTTAAAATTGTTAAAATATGGTAAGCAACTGCGTTGCAGAGAGATACAAAGTGAAAATGCTTGATCAGTGATTATTTCTTCATCTTCATTATATTTTCCTTGTTATGTTAAATATCCCGACTACTCTTGGAGTCTGTCGATCGGTATCAAGATCAAATTACTATGAAATCAATATAATGATTGAGAGAAAGTCGATATATGAGATACCGATGATACGAGCCGAAAGAAAAATCAAATAAAATAATAAGCGGGGAATATATTGATAGTATTTTTAAGAGAAGAGAAGAGAAAGAGACGCGGAGATTGATGTTTTTTAGGGTTACTTTTATTAAGTTAACGGCAATAATAGCGTAATAATTGGATTGCAGTAAGAGTTTAGCAAGAAATAAAATTGCGACAAAAGCAACCTAAAACTCGTTGCAGCAACGAGTTGAGGTAAAAAAATTTAAATAAAAGTACTTTTTTTTTTTTTCATAAGTATAAGCTAACCAAGCCGATTCGTTCCGGTAGGAAGTAATTCTGTATTTTATTGCCTAGAAAGTGAATTGAGAGCGGCCTGATGGGACATAAACACCGAGATCGGCTTAAACATCGACATCTAGATCAGGATTGGAGGTAAATAGCCGAGGCACGCGTGGATTTTAATTTTTACTTATAATATTATATAGTTATGGAGTCGATTTGATTGGCGATGGCTAATAAAAGGCTGGGTAATGTCGCTCAACTAAACTGGGTATCAGAAATCAGAGGAATAGCTGATAGTCGATAGTGAATGCGATAAAACTCATCGATCTTGCGATAAACGTCCAGTGAAAACAAGGATTAGAAATCGATGGGCGTCGCCGACACTCTGATCCGTCAATTTAATTCCCTCGTATATACATCGGCTTATAAATTAACGATAATTATAAAAATAATTAACAAGCTTTTGCTGATTATAAGAATAAATTGGTTAGTATTATAATAATAATAATATTATTAATAAAATAAAATTATAGGCACGAGTGTAAATAGAAGACGTCACTTGTCAGTGTCGCTCATATCAATCTCTCGGATTTTCTTAACTGGATCCAATCGGGGAGTGTGTAATCACCAGGAACTCGCGTGCTTACATCGGATAATAAAAATTCATTTTATTTTTGTTAATATATAAAAATAACAAATTGCGATGAAGACTAAAAGAAGGTAATTCCCTTACATGTAGATATTGAGGAGAGGAAGCGATCGTGGGAAGGAGGATTAATACGTGCCCACTGATATTGCAGTTGCAAGTAGATACACATATATTATATATAACGTAAAACATCCAACAGAAATAATATTTATATGCTGATGCTCAAGAAAGAGAAAGATGAAAATGGTAACGGAATTTGCGCTCCCGGTGAACGCAGCATCCGAACCTACTTATGTACACGAACGTGCCAATCCCGCGTTTCCTCTCGCTAATCTTTTACTATTAAACTTCATATATTAATACACACACGTATAATTTCAAGCACTTCCTTAAGAGAGCCCTTTCATATTTTCTAGCCTAGAAATTTTAATTAATTTTTTTT